>VYZT01053453.1:0-24532 GCA_013400735.1 Pomatostomus ruficeps
ATAAACGCTGCCTTCGTAGTCCAGAAACAAAAAAGGGGACCTGTGGGATTTGATGAAGCCAACAGCAGGCCTGAAAGCCTCAGGGAGTTTGATTTAAAGACAGTAAAAATTTACCCATGAGAAACTGCAGACACAGTAGAAGCCACAGTGATAACCAAGAAGCTAATTAGTGAGAGAAGGTCTCAGAGAAGCAGGTGTTCATGGGGTGAGATTTTAAGAATGTGCAAAAGAAAACTTGTATGTATCTAATTGCTTGTGTAGCTGTTTGTACTATCTGTATAATCATTGTTTCTATAAAGAATTCTGTCAGTGTGTGCTACAAACCAAAAAGATATAAAAGCAGCCATAGAGTAGAATAAAAACTCTTTTCTATCCTTGGATTAGGAGTGTGTGTTTGTCATGTACCCATCTCAACCGCGACAGGGGGGGTTTTGGTCAGTTTATCACCTGTGGTTTTTCTCACTGCTGAGGGAGAGGAGTCCTTCCCCTGATGCACCGTGGGGTCCCTCCCACAGGAGACAGTTCTCTGGAAACTTCTCCAACATGGCTCCATTTCATGGGCAGCAGTCCTCCCAAAACTACTGCAATGTGAGTCCATCCCACGGACAGCAGTACTCCTCAAACTGCTGCAGCATGGGTCACTCTTCCATGGGGTGCAGAGAGCCTGTCTCTGTCTTTACAGTGTCCCTTCAGGTATTTATATACATTAAGATGCCTCCTGAGCCTTCTCTTCTCTAGGCAAAACAGTTCCAGATATCTCAGCCTTTCCTAACAAGGAGAGATGCTCTGGTCCCTTAATCATCTTTGTGGTCCTCTGTTGGTCTCTTTCCAGTATGTCCATGTTTCTCTTGCACTGAGGAGCCCATAACTGGACACAGGACTACAGGGGTGGCCTCACCAGTGCCGAATACAGGGGAAGGCTCACATATCCTGCAATCTGCCTGATCATGGACATTCAGAGCACTCCCACACAGACAACAATCTGGCTGAGCAGGATGGAAGTCTGCAAGTGACAATATACACATACACATTTATTATGCTCAAAGTAGATCCCTCCAGTGTCCAGGCTCAAGCACGCACACTGCCCAGTAGCTGGCCCTGGATCTCAGTCTCCCCTTCTGCTGGCACCTGGCTGTACAAGCCCCTGAGGCATCAGCCTCACTCCACACACAGCTGGCCAGGATCTCTATTCCCATAGTTGACCCCATATCCACGCCCCATGCTCTTGCCCTTAGAAGACACACAGGAGCAGGCACACCCAGAGCTGGTCCTTAAAGACCCACTTACCCCCTTGTTCCCAGGCTTCTTTGCTTATTCATTGGCTAATCTGGCTTGATCTGAACTAATGGAACAAAACTAAAAAAAAAAAGAAACCACACAACAAACTAATAACACGGAACAAAACTCTAAAAACCAAACTTCCAATTAATCTGCACTCCAAAGCCAAATCTCTGTTTTAGGTAATTTTAATCATATTTCCCAGTGGACTCTCCAGGAAATCGTTCCCTTACCAAGGAGTTTCATCCACCCCTATGGGTTTTAACTCCTGGAATTCCTACCAAGGCGTTCAGCTCCTAAGAATTCCTGTCTGAGGATTTCTACCAAGGTGTTAAACTCCTAAGGATTCCTGTCTGGGGATTTCTGCCAAGGTGTTCAACTCCTAAGGAATCATTTCAGGGATCATTCAGTGTGTTTTCTCTCGCTTCGCTCGGTCACTGGCTGTTCCTCTCGCAAGGAGATGAAAATGCGGTTAAAAGAGCTCTGCACTTGCTTCACGGTTCCGGTCCTCTTCTCATTCACACACCGTTCAATACCCCCTCCGCACCCCCCACACAATACTTTACCAGAGTCCTTTTTTCTTGTGCGGGCCTTCATATGTACAAGAATTATGGGAGATTTACTGCAGTTCTCCTCAAGGGAGCTGAGCTCAAAAAACTACTTTTNGAAACTAATTTACACTTCATTCACTCTCTTTTCCTTGATCTCTGCCCTCTTTATCCAACATGACGCTGTCCTGGTTCTCTGGACAATCTCAGAATTGAAGGCAGGCACCTCCTCAGTTCCATCCCAATTTGTTGATAGTTTCTCTGGGAGGCGTGAGTTTTCGATAGGCCCCTGGAGTACCTCCTCCCTCTCCTTCTCCACTGACCTTGGTGTCTCCATGTTGTTTTCCCTCACACGTTCTCACATCCTTCTCCTTCTCTGGCTAAAAGCAGCTGCATGCACCCTTCGTTTTGATTTTTTCTTAAATATGTCATCACAGAGGCATAACTAGGTTAAGATCAGACAGTTGTTACCATATCTGACCATATTTCTCTGTCACACACAGCCCCCAACAACAGGAAAAACTAAGCCAGTTGTAAATCAGTATTTCAACTCCTGCAATTAAGTCTAATAGATTAAAATCAGTTTCTACCATCATATATAAAGATGAAAAACACCATGGCGCTTTCTGCACTGTTGACTTCTTTGGGATGCTGATGTAAGAACACTAGAGGAAGCTCCTGAACTTACAGGTAAATTTAGAGTAGCAAGAAAAGAACTGTTTTACATCTGTCAGCTCAGTAGTAAACTTTTTCAGGACTGCCAAATTGCAATAACTGTTAATTATCTGTTAATTTTCTTTGACAGTGAATGTTTTCTTTAAGAAAAAGAATTAATTCACAGATGACAAGTCCATGCAGGACAGCATAAGTGTTCGTGGAGGGTACCTCCCTACCAGCCTGGCCCAAAGTGGAGATTTCCCCAAATCAAAGCACACAGCTTTGATATATACCTGTAGTGTAAATGAGCTCAGTGTAACTGTCAGTGCCAAAGGAATAAATCCCCCGTGGTAGGCAGTAAACTACACAACATTAATGCATTCTAATTAAGAGTAAAGTGCCCCATCTCCTTCTTCCATCTCTGCAGATCATTCTGCTCATATAACAGAAATGAATATTGTTTCTGTGAAGCTTTCTGGGCACAGTTTGAGCCAGCCTCTGTGCTGTCCACACAGCAAGCCCCTCAAAAAATCCTACTGCAGGACCTGCCAGCCTGTGGATTTGATTCTTTGGAAGGGAGGGACAGAACCCTCCCCCACACCCTGTCCTTTTATTTGAACAAAGTTTCTAAAAAGAAATAAATAGAAATTTTCTGAATAAGTTGCCAACAAAGAAGAAAAAAAAGATTGGAAACACTAGAATGGAATACAGAGATGATATAAGTCTAGTTCAATAGCATCAAAGCTCTACTTAGGAAAACCTGAAAATGAGAAATTTGCATTATGTGATGAAAAAAGTTTGGCCAAATAGAGTTCTTGCACTCACAAGACCAGAGCTGCTTCAGGAATCTTCCTGGTAGTGGTGGACAACAGGAAGAATCAGTCTAATTCCCAGAAGGTCTTCCAGAAGGTTAGGATCAACAGGTTTTCCTAGGCAGTGCTGTGTTTTGGAGCCAAAAGAGACCGCAGCCGTGCATGTCTTTTCCACAGCCATTCACACTACTGGGAATCAGCAAGGTGTATGTCAAAATACAGCCAAAAGTGTTCAAAGTACTCCGTTTAGTTCTCTGAGAAGTTTTTCTGTCTCAAACTGATAAACCATATGCAGATGGATCCTTGGTTTATCCTGTAATTTTATTACAGACTTGTGGAGAGAATAGCTTAACTCAGAGATAAAGCTGACATATCTGAGCATAAAATGCAAGGGGGAGGAGAGAGATTAAAAGAAAAACAGACCAAATGATAGCCTCTTTTGTAATGACCCCTTTCTTCTCTTGGAGTACTAGGTTGCAGGTGAAACCTGCTCTGTAAAATACACTGGAGCACATGAAGCATAAACATTTGTGCACCAGAAGAAATGGCTAAGAGTAGTGCACATGCAGTAATTCAAGAGAACAAGAACAGTAACAAAAGCCAAGAATGAATGGTAAAAATGAAGAATTGGCAGTGCTGCCTGGAGCGCATCACGGCCACATCACATACAGAGAAGTATCAAAAAACAACGACTGTATGTTACATCTCAACTCTGAACCTTCTTTGTCAAAACAAAAAGGCTGCTGGAATCACATAGCACTGGCATTAATCAAGAACCAGGGAGACAGAGCAGGATGTGATAGCTAGCAGTCCTTGTTCTCCATGCCATCACAAGTAATCCTGGCATCTGCGAGAAAAGGAAATCAGTTTTGTTTAAAACAGAGAGGATCCTTCTGTATGGTGTGCCCATACAATGAATTTTGCCACATTTATTGTGGCAGCAAAGTAGAAGAAGTAAACAACATTCTAGTTCAGTTTTATAAACAATACCAGTACAATGCATACAAGTCACTCAAATTCCACCAAGTCTTGAGGTAAAAGCCACCACATTTGCAAAGAGAGTATTAACCTTTCAGGAAGAAAGAGCAGTAACTCATGAGAAAAAAATGGTAAAGGCAGAAGAAATGTCTCAACCCAAGGGAAAAAGCATTTACATCATGTTCCTGTTTGCTCAGGTGCACAACTGAGAGTTTTGCACAAGCATGCATATTGCATGCTCCAGACAAACAGTGCTTGATTGTTGTGGTTCTGAACAGAAGCCAAACAGATTGCAGTAGCTGTATATTCAGTAAGTCGTGTGATTAGAGACATTGTCAATGCTGAAGCGTGATTAACATGATATAAACATTGCAAACTAACCAAGTCACAAATTAAACAGTATTTAGATGGCTAATTGACTATAAATGACTAAATGACTATAATGCATATTATATTCACCCCAAGTCCCAAATATTTCTTCCAGAGTTCTGACCTAAGTCACAAAAGTTAAATCAAACCTTCCAAAAACCTGAGATTAAGAAAAAATGTTGTGCTGATCCTTTCTCTTATCTTACTCTGTGGTGCACATACATTTTATCTGTGCACACCATCACTAATAGCAAGGCAATTTTAGTCCCTGACACAGGTGGCTTCACCAACGGAAAGAATGGTCTTATTTTACTATGAATATTAAAGCAACACAAAAGTAAAATGATATATTCTTTAAAACAATAAGCTTACTATGTGCTCAGCTTTAGCAAAAAGCAAAAATAAGCAAGGTAATGCACTTAATCCTTACTACACAAGAGAAAGGATAGTGATTTAGAAAGATCTATCACCAATTGCCTAAATACTTTACCACCACTCAGAGTCCAAAATTGCTGGGGAGTCCCATTTCACAGCAAGGACCTGGAAAGCCCTTCCTGGCAAATGGGAAAATCCTACACAGTGAGTCCACTCATAGTTGAGGTCTCCAAATTCGCCATGAAAGGGGATGCAGCTGTTATAGGCCCAAATCAGCAAGCCAAGTGACTTGATTATACTTTTAATGCAGAAGCACCTGGGTCTGATGGCATACTTCCCTCCCAGCCAAGGCAAGGACTTGGCCAGAGCCCAGGCCTCAGCTGGGAGGGTTTTCCCTAAAATACCCTACAAACAAGCCTCTATTAATGCCCGTTGGGAAAGTTTCTTAAAATGATACATTTCTTGCAGATAACTGCACAAGGTTATGTGAAAGTTTCTAAAGCAGCCATTTTGGTGATAAGCAGCTAGCACAAGCATCTTGGTCATGTATTTTTAGCTAAACAATGCTGATGGTGTTAGTCACATAAGACCCAGGATTCATCCTGTAAGTCAGCTCTGTCAGAGGCCTGCTGCTTAGGCCTTAGCATGTCACACTTCAAGCCCACTCTTACAGAGCACAGTAACCATGCTCTGTACATTAACACACTGACTGCCCATCTAACTCAAGACCTACTCTACAACTCCGCCAGGAGCTTAGAGAATTGCTGCTTGTTCTAGTGGAAAAGATTTCCTTCAGGCAAGGGTATTGTCTAGACACATACAGCTCTTTACAAGAAAGAAACTGTGTTAGTCCCAAAGCAGAACTGACGGAATACTTAACATTGTCACTGCCATGCAAACCCTATCTATTATACCCAATAGCTGGGATACTGCATTTTTCAATGACTGTCTGTTTTAGGGGCTGAAGGTTCCAAGCTTTCATGATCAGTTAGAAAGATGTGCTAGATAAGCAAATGCAAAAAAAGTTTACAGTACTCCTAAATCCCTCTTCTGGATTCAGATTAACATATTTTTGAACCCATGCCAGTGAGAAGTAGGACTGTAGTTATCTTAATCCTCTAGCCTGCAATGAGGAGGATGATATTTGATTAAACAGACAATAAAAACTCGTATAACTAATGGTAATGGATAAATCTTTTCTCTACACTCTTAATGAGATCTCAGGAAACTTGTTTACTTTTCAACTGCAACAACCAACACAGAACACAGTAGGGTACTGGGAGACTACTAACTCTTCTCCCTTACAAGGCCAGCATACTTTACATTAGCTCAAGTAGCAGCAGAATGAAGGAACACATGAGCAAGATGATGATTGCTGTTCCTCTTACAAGCCTCAAAGTCTTGCACTACTACACTTGCCACAAAATGAGAAAAGAGAATGCTGTATGTGGTTCAGAGGCAGAAAGATGACAATGGCTCAGCAGGTATTCCTGAGATCCACTGTATAACAGCAGTGGGAACACAGTTAAGATGCAGCAACAGCATATATAGGCTTTGTTCTCTCCACTGCAGAAGTCTGGTTACCCAGCAGAAACGTTGCTACCTCTCCGTGCTGGAATTCAGGCAAAGCTGAGTCCAGTGTCTGCACTGTGGATTGTCCAAAAGACACGGGCTGAGAGGAGGACTAGTATAGTATAGTTTCCCCAGCTGGATCTCCCTCCTCTGTCTCTTACTGCAGTCTTCAAGGCTGTGAAGGAAACAGTATTTCTATGTTCTCAGGTAACTTCTCCTGGATGACTGCAATAGGAAAAAAACCCCCTTCAAACAATTCACATTCAATCTGCACATCATATTGTTTTCAAGGCAGTGGATGTGTCTTTGGAGAAGTCTTAATGCATGACTGCTGAGAGAGCATATGCAAACTCATTTGTTAATACTTGAGCCTACTCACTGGAACAAAAAAACATCCTACCCTCTCCTTACAGGGATACATTTTAGGTCTAGAAGACAGTCATATGTTCATCTAAGGTGCATGTGAGAAGATAGTGTTATTTGTAATTTTCCCCATTAGGATATACATCTGTACAGGATAACATGTGATTCAGCACAGAGGTTGTGCATAATTAGTCTGTGTACACCTATAGCCTGCAAGCAGTTTTGACAGTTATTGCTTCAGACCATGACTCAAAGGAACAAAATAGCAAACCAGACAAAGGAATCTTCTTTTACTTCTAAAGAACATTTTTATTGCAAAAACAAGGGTTAATGAACTTCTATTTCAGTAAGGAAATAGTAAATTCATATTTTACATATGAAAATATTGAAAAATAACCATCCAGCAACTATTACAGCGTTTTATCAATGGTGAGACTCAGGGCACTTTCACTCATTTTCGTCCATCGTCCACAGCAATCAAAAAATCAGTTTTTTTGGTAATCCTGAAAAGTGTAAATCACATTGTTAGCAAAGCATAGAGGTCCAGCCCCCTCCTCAAGGTTTGATAGCATTCTGAAGATACATCCACTCTTAACTGCTAAGTGCTGATAACGACAATGGCAGTACATGGTGACATTTTCTAATAATCTCTTGAGAGAGTGCTAGAATCAAAGCTCACTTGAATCAGTACATGTATTCCAAAAGACACAATTTCTGTAATTATTAATCATATTTAGGATACATGTAAATATTTCTCTTTGTTCATATAAAATACTAACCAGCCAACTGTTGATATGAAAAGCTAACCACTTAATTCTACTTTGAAACCTAAGAAAAGCAAGCTGTTCTAAGATTTAAATCTGTCCCACCACACACACTCTGAAGGATTTTTCTTACATGCTGTCAAATCCAGGATAAAATCTTAATCGTAGATATGAATAGAATGTTTTTGGTTTTTCTCCAAAACAATAGTTTTGGTTATTAGATAGGTTCATTATGCTTAATTAACATGGGAAAAAGTTTAGTGCACCATCTTTTATAATCCCTGTTTCGTGTACCTACAGCTCTGTAGGAGAGCATATTAATAGGACTGGAAATAAGTGTTCTGGGGAAGCAGTGCTGCTTTTGGTTAAGTGCCAGAGAGAAGATGGGCAGTGATGTCATCATAGAATCAGTGCCTCCACATACCTCACTGATCAGAAATAAGTGGCAGCAGTAGATACAAAGCATGCATGCTTAATGCTTTTCACAGGCAGTCATCCCTCTAGAGACAGTTTTCCCCTGAGAAGAGAGGCTGTTTTCTAAAAAGTATTTAAGTTTGGTGAACCCAGGCTATGGGGGTTTGTTCTTCTGGAACAGCAGCATATATGGAGATGGCATGAATCTTGATCCTAGCAGTCAGCTCCTGGTGCCAGTGTTTTAGAAGAGGATACCCATCAGCAAGCACTCAGTCTATTCTGCCAAGTTCTGGAGTGCTACCTCAACAGGGCTAGGGGAAAGAAATGTTCTCTGCAGGATGCAAACACAGGCCATTCTAAGAATTTCAGGGAATGCAGCTTATTGTTCTTTGAAATTACATTTGCACATTTCCACCCCATATAGCAATAAAAACATGCTGTCCTTCAAATTTTTATTTAAACCAAGACTGGAGGATTATTCTCCCAAACTACTCTTCAGATTTTAAATTTAGGTGGTAATGCCATGTAAGAATAGCAAATGAAATCCAGGGCCGGAGATTTGCTAGCTCTATCATTAGCTCTCTCCTTTAATATTTGTTGGCACTAGAGGAACTACCTTTGAAACCTACTGGTTCTGTCAGCCCAGCTAAGGCAGTAACAGAACATTATGGAAAATCCACATCAGGAAACACATCATGTCTCCATTTCCAGTGCATAGAAATGATATCACTTTTTAAACCAATACTCAAAGCTCTCAAAAAGTAATGCTGACTTCCTTAATGCCTCATTTATAGCCAGTCTCAAAACCCCTAGCATTTACACACAAGTATGATTTCCTCTTGTTGAAGATGAGATTTTTGGAAAGATGTTAAAGCTGTTATTGTTCTAGCTTGATACAGCTCTGGAAACTCTGCTCATTGTCAAACGCATGAATTCAAATCGTTACGTTACAGAAATCAAGGAAGCATTTCTCTTTTTCCTGTCCTTTAGTTAACAGGCATATTTTAGGGCATATACTCCAAAAAACTAATCATAAACCCTCACATGATCTTTAGAAAAGGAGCTCAAACTCTTAAATTAATTGCCTACACTATTGTAAGTTGACAAGTTCCCACATGTCTGTTGACCCATGGCACTGGCACCAGCAAACAGTGTGCAAGTAGTCAAGTCAACTAATGACAGTTTTTTCTGAGATGTTAAGGTAGTGAACCTAATGTATATTGCTTTTAATTTGATGAAGACTTAGAAACAACAAACCGAAGTGCCTAAAAAGTAAGTTAACCTCTAGTAAGGTAGCAGTATCTCTGAACTCAGTGGAAAGACACTTTTATGGAAGTAGCTCCATTGAAAAAAAAAAATCACTCATATTAAAACCGAGTCTCATAGTGGCAATAACAAAGAGCTGATGCTAACCTGATAGCTGCTATCTAGCTATATTCCAGCTAAGAAGACCAACTCCAGGTTTAAGAACCAGTATTTGCCTCCTTAACAGATGGCCTGAATAAGTTAGTGTCACATACAGGTCTTGAGTACTGAGGATTTTTCCTGCCACAAAGATATGAAATACATGCTACTGTTTTGGGAAGATTGGAGGTGGGTCACAGAAGTGTGCTTAAGACCCAGAGTGGTCTTAACTTCCTTACCTCCAGAGAGAGAGGGGATTCTCTTCTGAATCTGATCTACACTCTCCAGCCCATCACTTCACAGAATATCATGCTATGTTTCAGACTCTCTCTTTTATAAGTCGGGTGAAGTTAAATTACTTCCACCTGAGTAACGTGTCTCAGGAAAAGAAAAGGTTCATCTTTAACAGCCTATAATTTACTGGGCAGTACCACTCTCCATTACAGAAATTAATGAAATACGGTATTTCTTCTAATAGACTACTAAGCATCACAAAAGAGCCTTTTTTGTGCTAATTCTGTTAGAATACAGAACTAAGTAATTCTGGCCCCAAACCATATGTCATTAAAGGGCTTCAGCCAGTGCCCAGGGAATTAGTTCATTCATAGAGTTTTTCTTCTGAAACACTGGAAGTATCCCATTCTCTCTGAGCACTCAGCTCCTACTTAAAACTGGTGACATATTAAGAAATTACCCTCATCTATTCCTTCTCTTCTTTTCCTTTTTAAATTTTGTTGCTCCTTTACAGCTTCTGCAGGAAAGTTGGGTCTTGGCAGCTGATTTCCTGGAGTGGGTCCTGGTTGGTTACTGAAATATTTCTGTTTCAATGCCTTAATGATAATGGAAGAAAAAGAACCAAGTAATTGTATGAAGTGCCAGAACACCATTTATAAAGTGGTTATAGTGACACAAAAAACTTGCAGTTGGGACTTAAAAACTACTTGAACACTTTTATACTACAGGGTGGCCTTGGGGCAAGTAAAGATTGTGTTCTCAATCACTATCCACCCCACCTGGATCTGTAAAGCAAGGGATACTTATGTACTCTTATTTTTAACTAGTGTTCAGACATCCTGACAAAACTAGATGATTTTGTAAGACATCTTGTATAAGCGGCTTCTAGCTCTGAAGAGCTTACATTCTGAATAGACAGATGAGATGAGGATAAAGAAGAAAGTAAGAATAAAGAAAAATTAAAGGAATATATGCAAAGTCTTGATCAGATTCAAGATCTGGACACCAGTAAGATGTGTCTTTCCCCCTCTATTTCTTTAACTGTGCTATTTCTACCCTATAAACTGTGAGAAAGACTTCACTCATATTAGAGCAGAAGATAAAAACTAGTCAGCAAGGTTGGTTCCACATAGCAGAATTACATAACTTTAAATTTTAGGAACCATGAAGTGTGGTTAACAAAAAGTGGCTGTCTCTTAGGTAATCATTACTCTTGCTAATGCCAGTTACATGATTTCAATGCCAGCTATAAATCAAACCAATACAGTAAGCACAAATTGTTTCCTGTCTTAAATGGTGGCATTGTCAATAAAAAGTTTAGACTAGAGACGTAATATATATTCAAGTCACTATCCTACAATATGATTTGAAAAATTACTTCATTCATATGATCTACTACAGAGGTGTCCCAAGCATAGTAGAACTAATTATCTGGAAACTTATACTGAATATTCTTAATGATGGTGGCCAAAACAGCCTGAATGTGCTCTGAAAAATCTTCTAGTAAAAAGATACATAACACATGCACTAATGTCCTGGATTCAGATCTGTCGTGTCTAACCAGCAATGAGGGAGTCCTGGCCCTAAGGGAACAGCTGTTTCTTGCATGTTTCCCTATTAGTGTAAAGTGATAGAAATTCAGTTTTCAAATGGCCAGCTGGTACATCTTCCTCATGACAGAAATCAGTATGCTGAACTAGAACATTCTGCAAGATTTTTCTTCAAAGTCCTTCATTTCTCCCCATAAGGGAGTAGTGAAATTGAAAGTATAATGGAAAAGGATAATTAGATAAAAATGGTTTAAATCACCATAGAATTTTATGTTAAAAAAGTACCATAAAAGTTTAAATGAAATTGAAGAAGGCATTGGATGAAGTAAGAAGGAAAACCTTTAAAACCTAGGGAATAAAATAAGCTATGTTAAGACTTAACCTTCAAGTTTTAGGTGACTGAATTTAGCATGTCAAATATGACTGTCAGAAGGCCATGGTTCATACACCTTTTAGTTGTTTACCTTCACTCTACACTGGGAATGGAGACGATCAGTTAGCATTATCCATGCCTTTCAGAGTTCTCTCTATAAAACACTGGGATTATGTTTCTAGTAATTAATGTGATGGTTCATTTCAAACCTGGCTCACTGGCTTCAAAACAGATTTATCTGATATTAACAGTAGGTTAATGAACTAGGAGATAACCCAAGTGTACTATACCTGAGTAGCTGTAACTCTAGTGTGAGGATTGAACGTGAATAAGCCTTGAAGAAGACTGAGAAGATCATCACCAGCTGCACTGAAGATATGTTGAAGTGGCATTCCGGGGAAAGGTTTAAATGCGACATAATCTGGAAGACTTGTCATCCCCTACAAAGACCAAAAATGGAACGTATGTTTTTCCCTTAGAAAGAGTACAGCTTTTCACAGAAAGGGAACTTCATATGGTTGTCTTTCATCAGAAGCAACTCATCTTTCAAAACACCTTGCTAATACTTGGTCACTGAAATAAAATAAATGTAGGAATAGGAGGTCATAAAACCTTTTTTTTTACTAACTGATACAGTTGTTTCACACTTTCCCTTTCCAAATGGTCTGTCCTTCCCTTGCTTTAGCTGTGACCAGTCCAAAAGGAAAAACTGCTAAAGGAAGTATGAAAGAATTTTAGACTGGGTCAGATATATGAAATAAAACTTCCTTTAGTGAACTGACATGGTGGTAGGGAAAAGATTCACAAAAGAGTCAGTCTTCACTTTCTCTGCGTTAATAGAAGTTAGCTGAACATCATGTACATTTTGATTTTAAATGCACAACTGAAACTATATGGGCAATGAAAGGAGGGAAGGAAAATATGTACCAAGCAGTTAAACAGAAGATTAACTGCATACTTTTTTGTCCTGTAGGTATGAAATCAATCCCATTGTGTTCACATTCTAGCTCAAAATTACACAGACAATTGCAACAGACAATTACCCAAACATAATACTTTGGTAGTGTTTTAAGTATTTAGACCCCTAGTTGTCACACTTCAAGTTCATCCAAGTAAAATAAAATATTAACACAAAATCAAAAATGTGTTCAATCAGCTATAATCTTGATAGTTTCAATAATTAAAATGTCTGCGTTTGGAAATGAACTTGGGAATGCCTCATCTTTGTTGGGTTGGCCAGTCTCCTATTCTCTCTTTTCCCCACCTAGATCTTAAATTTTCCTCTCCAAAGGAAGCAGACACGTAATTGCAAAAAACCTTCATGTGTTCCATTGAGAATCCTGGAGCAATACCAGAATGGTGTGGGGCTAGCAGTGCCTCACACAGCATTTCTCTGTTTGGCTACAGCTCCATTTTGTGATCACATACCATAGCATTCCAGCACCATTCCACACTAAGGAAAAGTTGCACGGAGAGGGAGCAGAGGTGAACAAGTCCAGCAAGTGCTTCCACAACTCAACAACAAAAGACAACAGCCTGATCAGGGAATTCAGGACTCCCTGTGCCTGTCAGCTGGTATAAGTGGCTCATCAGACATTATGTCCCACTTCCTGTCAGTTTGTTTAATAGCCATGGTTAGGTAAGTCATCGTGTGACCTGACAGTAAGTTTGGCCTGGTGTAACTTAATTTGCTATCATCTCAGAGATAATTGTACCACTAATTTGTATTTGTTACAGGACCATTGTTGAGGTAAATTGTTTATCCCTAAAGCTGTTGGTCTGTTTTCCTTACTATCCCCAAACTATAATTTACCCAGGCCAACTTGGGTCCCTACAAATGGTTCCTACTTCTGAAAGTGATTAAAGCCTTCCACGTTAAAGCATGCTAATTAAACAAGCATCTCAAAAACATTAAGCAGCAACAAAAATTTCACACCAGTAGCCATGGGAAACTGTGTACACAGAAAGGAAATCAAGAAGTGTTGTCACTGTTGCTGTTGACCAGAGGTTTGCCAAGAGAAACAACAAATCTCAACTGCTTCATGAGATGAAGCAACTGCCTTCTGAAAATCTACTCAAGTATTCTGGTACAACCATTTAATTTCAAGAGTTAAAATAGAGAGTATTAAGTAAAACCAATGTCAGTCTGTTAAACAAAAAGACTCACAGGCCACTGTTCTTCTGTTGGAGTGCCCAGCGTTTCAAATATTCTCGTCAGCTGGTCAAGATCAGAGTCTCCAGGCAAAAAAGGAACCTGGAAGAAGGCAACAGCATTTGGCTGAATTAACTTCTGAACTTTAATTTTAGAAAGAAGCTTTGGGTGATACCTCATAATTACAAGGCAAAATCCCTCTGTATACCATGCCCCCACAAAGAGGTACACTGGATATTTGAGGCATTCTAGTTATACCCAAATAGATTCTGAAGGCTACCTGAACCCTGGCTCGATATCATTGGTTTAACAGCAGACATCTTAAATATAAGATTAGACCACGATCACATTAATGTAAAATAACTCAACACATAAAAGATTTTATATCTCGGTTGTGAGCTTAAAGTTGGTTGGTCATGGTGATCTTTTCAGCACCTGTTCTCTGGAGTCAGCTTTTATATACATTTAAAGTGAATCATAACTGGATTACACAAGCTAGCCTTATGAAGTGAAATGAAAGCATGAGGGAGAGTAGAGACCTACTAGGATAGAAAACTGTCTGATCAGTGTCATATCTCATTTAAACAAAACAGAAGACTGAAAAGGGGTATCTGCCCAGTCCAAATTGTAGCTTGCATACCAGGCACACAATGCAAGTAGAAAGAAATTTGGTGACCAAAGCAAATTTATGAAGAATTAGAGGCAGTGTTTAATTAATTAGGACAGAAAAACCATAACGAATATCCTTAGTAGACAGCACACTAAATTTTGGCATCACAAAAGCCCCTTGAATATAAACTGCTCTCATAAAAAGCTCACAGAAGTTGCACTGTCCTGAAAAAGGACACATACATTTCAAAATATCACAGTTATAAAAACTGAGCCATAATACACTTTCTATTTTGTGACAAACCGAAGAATCAACCGAATTCAAGCGCTATTCGCTTTCCAACTTTGCTTGCATTCAACTTCAGCAGGTCTGATGCATATTTATGTAAACACCACCAAGGCTGCTTAAAGAGCCACTATACATTTCCATGGCTGAATTGCCAATCAACTTGAACTAGCACACCTATTTGGTGTGACCAATCAAGGCAAAAGGTTTCTTCCAAGGTGTTCTCACACAGAAAGTTCTCCAGTCTGGTTATGATATGGTCACAAAAGCATTCAAAGTAAGGTGCAGAAACCAAGCAGAAGCCACTTAGTCATGGAAGATAAATTATACTGCAGGCTACTTCATGCCTTCAGCTGTGTCTGTGCCCCAGCCCTCCACTGCCCCCCTCACACTTTCATGTCTTCTCCAAAGAGCTGTGTAATAAACATTCTACTTCAGTGGAAAATACTCAAGGACTATTACATTTGTGTACCACACTGAAGAGCGCCGCAGGATTATCCTGATGTTAACCTTTAGCTTCATTCCAGTATTGTCAAGTAGCCGCAGTTTAGAAAAGTATTAGTCTTCGATTCATTACAAATAAACCCACAATTAAGGTACTGGTGATTATAACTGAAAAAGGGTGTATAAGGGACAACCCATGCATGTATCTGTAATGTCGTATTTCTAGAAAGACGGTGAGCTAAAAGAGGTGTCTGTGGACTGCAAGAGTTACCTACTTGACCTCTCCAAAGGCAAGAATGTGACAATTTGTTGCAACTTTTTTACCCAGCTGTTTCTAAAGACTTCCAATGCTTATGAAACCTCAGTCTAGTCCAAAAAAACACTTTACAGTTAACAAGGTTTTGGAAAGTTTCTTCTAGCTTGTCTTCACCTGCTGCTGTTAGCAGGAAGGAAGAAACCTACATAAAAAGCCACAGGGTACATAAGGGCAAATACAAATGCTTACATTTTAATACTTACTCTGAGGAGCAATTCAGCTAAAATACAACCAACAGCCCACATATCAACACCAACATCATACATTCTAGCCCCAAATAATAGTTCTGGGGCTCGGTACCACCTGAAAAGAAAACACATTTTGGGAGAATCACTTGGCTTTGCTCATAGCAAATGCTATGTATGATAGCAATGCAAATGCTAAAAAAAGGATATTAGTTCTGCCTATATACAGTTCAGACATTGAAGAGCTGTATTCTGCAAAGTGTTTTGTTTAAGAAAGAATGGAAAAATTTGTGCACTTCTCACCATAGGGTCACCTACAACCACAGATTAACTGCAGTTTCAACTGACCTGATTACAAATATTGAACTGCAGACAGGCAAGGAAGAAAATTTTTAACATGCAGGTAAACTGAAATTTTCTTAATATTTTATGTTGAAGGAATCACAGCAAGACAGAATTCCTCTCATCTTCCAAGAATCTCCATATCAACAGACCTAACTGTAGAGACTACTTTTATGCAAAATGAGCCTTGTTGTTTAAAAACAATTACGTACACTGCCTAAGAACAATCAAGTTTAATGACACTGCATTTGAAACTACTGCAGAATTTCTGTCTTTTGCATAAAAGTGTTAAACCAGCTTTGCCTGAATAGTTTTAGCATTACAGCAGTCAGAAAGCATCACACTGCATATTTTGCAGCCCTGCTTTTTATAGCATACGTTAAATAAGTATACCATAAAAAGCATTAATAAATATTTCAATTGGTTCAAGTGTTTCTCTCAAAATAGGTAACGTGACTAGCTCCAAAATAGTTTTAGGTCTTGTGATTATCAGGAAGTAGCAGCTGTCTTGCTCCAAAATCCAGACTCATAAGCAGATATATACTATTTCCACACACTTCAAAAGAGTATAATTTTGACAGATACCAAAACCACCCCCACAGATACATATTTCAGCAGTTCTTATGGCCTTTGTTAAACAATGCTTCCTTGTGTAGGTTTTTTTTTTTTATATGGCTCTTGCCACATCACAAGCTAGATGCACTGATGCTGATTTGACATGACATATTTCAAGAAACACCTATAAAACAACTAAACAACATCTGTGTAAGAAACAAAATAGAATGTCTTACCTTGTTACTACCTGGTGTGTATAAACTCTATTTGGGCTTCCAAAAGATTTTGCCAAGCCAAAGTCAGCCAACTTTAAAACCCCATTTTCATCTAGCAACAAGTTATTTGGTTTAAGATCCTGTCAGTACAGAAAACAAAATAATGAGGTTTGTCAGTATTGATAAAAACAGACATATAATTAATCTCCTGGCAGACATGTCACAACAGTATTGTACAATGACAGATTTGATTCTATCCTAAAATCTACATTGTGAGCAAAAAAATGTAAAACCCCCAGGAAATAAGTATTTCATCATACATGAAAATCATAATGAGACAGACCCATTTGAATATTAACACATTTAAGTTGCAGAGTTTAAAAAAGCCACTTGACAAGTTTTACCTCTTCTGCAGATATAGCAGTTATGTTATCTGCATAGCTGCCAATTGAATAATAAAAAGACTTGGCCAATGCTTCAAATAACTGCAGAAATCACAGAAGTCACACAGTTCAATACAGCAGTAGTGTGTTGACCTCTGGTCAACAGAAAAGTACCCACACAGCCATTTGCTCATTCTATTCTCATCCCACCTGCCACCTTCAACAGTACAGGGGAGAGAAGATCAAAAGCAAGAACACTAGGAGCAATATAAAGGCAGTTTAACAGGTGAAAGAAAGAAGAAAAAAATCCAAGCAAACAAGCAAGGTAATGGAAATCCTTCACCTCCCAAAAGGAGAGGGATACACAGTTTCCAAATAACAGACAGCTTGGAAACCAAAATTTCCCCTTTTTTCTCTACCCCAGTTCTTACTGCTGAGCATAGCATTACATGGCATGCAGTATCCCTATGGATAACTTGCGTCAGCTGCCCCAGCTGTCTCCTCCTTACTTCTTGCCCACCCCAAGCCTATGCATCAGGGTAAGGGAAGAATGGAAAAAAGAGAAAGCCTCAAGAGCTTCACTGCTGTGAGAAAAAGTCCAATCCATCCCAGTCAGACCCAGTTCACATTGATAATTAAAGTCACAGCTAACTGGAGAACATTTTTATGTAAGTATCAAAGTCATAACCACAATTCTTAACATTTCTGATACTGCTATTATCTCTCCAAAACAACAAATATGAATGCTTACGGAATGAGAATATCTGAACTCCAAAACTACCTTCATTAGACTTTAGACTCTAATTCTATCCAATGTGATTTTTGTTGCAGGATGAAGGCTGTCAATTTAGTACATGCTTACCCTGTGTAAAATCCAATGCTGATGTAAATATTCTAATCCTTGAAGCATCATCAGCATGTACGCCTTGATGTGAGACTGTGTCAACACAATGCTTGCATCCTTTATAATAACCTGCAAAGTATTGAGGTGATGGTAAAGCTCAGCACACAAGACAAACTTATTTCCATTCTTTCAGCTCAAAAGTTATTTCAGCCTTTAAGACAAAGGTCAAATTGGCAGTCATAAAATTCTCTACCATTTCGCACTTTTTCCAGAAAAATAGTCTATTCTGGAGATCAGAAATTGAAATGGGGAGTCCAGATAGCTTACATGAACTTTGCATAACCCACCAATGAAATCATGTGTGGGAAACAGAAGTTTAATATTTAATCTCAGCTCCATGCTGATACCCAAACTTCCAAGGAAAAGATGTACACATACAAATGATAAATGTGTCAGTAATCTTATGTTTCCACTTATTCCTTCTTTTTTTTGCAACCTAACCTAATCTTTCTAAATACAATGGTTTCCTGTTCTATTTCCAAAAAGATCTGAAGGTATGGCCACTTTACTGTATTTAAAAAAATCTACTTACATTTTCTACATCTCTGATTTTTGATGTTGAAACTCTACGCGAACACCCCAAGGCTTGTTTGTTAATACTCCTGTCCTGTTCAGTAATAGCTTTCGTAAGTTGTTTGAGTTACAGAAAAGCTAAGACTGCACAGATTTCAGGTATAACATGAAGCAGCATATGCTTCATCACAACAGGTGCAGTCTCACTGGCAGCCTGAGTGATACCGCAACACAGTTTAAAGACTGCACACCACAGCATCATGCAGTACCATGAGTATTTTATTTTTCTTTGTACACTGATCTTCTTCATTTCTAAACACTGCACACCTACTATGTAAACAGAATGAATCCTCTAAAAATCTACTCCTTACTAACTTCTATTAGCAAAAATCTGACTGAACCTTTTCAAGTCTTGCATTCATCTAAATTTCAGCAAGCCTGTATCTGTAAGGTACTGATTTGCAATTTCCTAGCATTGCTACATTTGAAAAGATGTTTTAAGTGCATATGATATAATTACCAACTTGTATCTTGGTATATTTTAGTGTCACACTTACCTGAACATGTTTGGTATTACGCTTATCAACTGCATTCCAGAAGGAATGATCTGTGACAGAGATTCTACAGTCTGACTGGAGTTCCAGAAAACTAACATAGTAAACACAATTTGTTTTTTTAAGATGATGCTGACAAGTATTTAAAAGTAAAGGAATTAATCAAATGAGAACTCATAAAAACTGAAATTACTCAAGCTACTTTTAAGACATGATCTTCATCAACTGACATAATAAGTCACCTTTCTAATATGGGCAAATATAAGCCTGTTAAAGCAGCACTTTCACAAACCATCTTAAGATACTGACATTTTAAAAAGTCTTTAAGAATCTTACCTCTAGATCTGTTTCCATAAAATCAAACACCAAACTAATATTAGACTTGTGTCCAAATGCATCAATAAGCTGCAAAACAAAATACATTATGATTAAGCATGCTCTGATTTTTCCAGTTTTCTGAAATTCAACACCATTGTTGTCTGCACATGGATTTTCAGTTTATTGAGAACTGGTTTAAGTTTTTTGACTTGTAACACGAAAATTCTTACTCAGTTTAGCTTATTAACTCAGTTTCCAAACAAAAAAAAAATCCCCATTAAGTACGGAAATAACATTTTACATTATCTCCCTTCCTTCCTGGAGATAGGAAAAAAGAGAAAGAATGAATTTTGTCATGTTAACTACAACAGATAATGTAATACACTCCTTGCCTTCAAAACTTTGCTGTTCTACAAAACTCCTACCCTTTACTGAGACCAGATTAAATTTGCCCATGGATTCAGCTCTGTGTATCTGCTTCCTGTAAGAATACAGAAATTAGAAATTCTAAGTGTTAGGCTTATTAACTTCAGATATTTTTCGGTGTGTACTCATTTTTGTACCTAGCTTTCCAAGATGAATAAAACTCTTTGGAGAACATCCAAACAGCCCTTTCTTAGGCTGAAGCTGTGAAATGACAGAATCAGTTTCTAATTTGAGGTAACACAAGCATGATGCTGAGTGAAAGCAAGAGATAATCTAGCCTGGTATTCTTCCTTTCAGATAAGGAAGGTATATTCTCTGTGGTGCAGCTCATTCCTTAGTCTCAGTGTGATGCCTATATGAATTGGCAAATTGCGAGGTATTCATTTGAATAGTTCCTAACAGCAATGACTGTGCCCCTTACACTCCCAAAATCCACAAATTTTTGTCAGGACTACTAAGAGGGGTACAACATTGTCTGTTGTTTTTAGAACCTGCTTATGGAACTGCTGATCATAAATTTGTCTATCTCCTTTCTGAACTGTTGATGCGATTTGTTTCTACACTGCCCATGGCAACACATCCTAGAAATTCATTACACACTGAGTGAAACAGTACAATTTCCACTTCTGCTGCAAACAGGTTTTAAATATATCTCTTACTTCTAGTACAATGGGGTTTGGAAATATCAGTTCTGCATGGACACAACCCATCACCTTGGTTTTGTAGACTTCCCCATTCCCAGCCTTTTACTCTCCAAACTGATGAATTCCTCACTTTTTCATAAAGAATATGCTCCATCCCTTTGCCATTTTACTTGTCCTCTGCATATTCTCTAATCTCAATAGCTAAAGCAACCACTTTGAAAGTAAGTTCACAATCCAGAAGAGAACCATATTTCCACTTTGAAAATTCGTATTTAGTCTACTTGATCATATTTGACAAACTTTGTAATTATCACTATGAGTTAACTTTAAAATATGTTTAGCTCCAGCTGGGTATCTGTAGGTGTAAGACTACCAAAATGCAAGTGAAACTGAAAAGATACAGGTTTTACTCCTTCCAACAGAGATTTTAAACATCCTCTCCATGTGCTAAAACCTAATAAGCCACATGACTTACCCTTTACCATTGCTTTAAAAAGCCTGCTTTTTGATTGTCACCAGCTCCATACGAAGCAAACAATCAAGTAAATTCATCACTGTGTTCATTTGCAATTCTATCAGAGATGCAAAATCAAGTAATCTAAATTTTCACAATTCTTCCCACCATTAATATCTACGTAGCCCCAGGCTAAAAACTAAAAGGATTAAAAAAAATACTTTGTTACCAAAATAGGCATTTTGTCATAACAACTGATGAACTACTGAAAGTATTTGAAGACTGATTCTAGAACTAGCATTTATTTCACTTACACCAATAATGTTTGGATGGCTTAGCTCCTGTAACAGTTTTATTTCCCTGAGGGCTGTCCTGTTGATTCCTACATTGATGGAAAGAAGAAAAGAAGATGAAAGAACCAAACTAAAAACTTTGGATTAAGCTCCAAATAAACCTCTCATTCTGCTACTCACAGACTATTTACTATTACAAATTACATCCTTAACACTCCACAATTTGTTAAGTAACAAGTACATTGCCATAACTATGTAAATTGCTGAAGAATAAAAGTGGGCACACACTTTCTTCCACAGCAAGTCCATTTTACATTAGTAATCAGGTTTAGATATGAAGCAACATGTCTACATTTTGGCAAAAAGGGAAAGTCCTAGCAAAAAGAATATCACCTTTTTCAGGGTATTGGAAGGCTTGCTTTAATTTTAAAGAAAAGTTCCATCTGGCAAGCATCAGTTCCTCAACATGTCTCACTTCCAGAGGGAGGCATACTGTCAAACCCCATGAATACATCTCTTTTCTTTTTGACACAGCACTATCTAACAATGCAAGGCACATGTTTTTCTACATTCATGCTGTAGCATATACAAGGCATAAAAGAACAAGTGACCAAAACCTCCTCACTCTTGCCTGAATCTTTTCACAAGCAGATTTTATAGAGGAAAAATCAGGGGCCAACAGGGAGCAGGTGCTCTTCAGCAGTTGCACTGATGGCACTGTATCAAACCAATTCCTCCTTCAAAAATTCTGGTATGTATGGCTTGTATGAAAACTGACTGGCAAGCAAATGCTACCATGGTATATCATGCACAAAGCTGCAGCTGCACATGAGCTGAAAAACAGTGTTCTCATAAAACCTGGGATATGATTCAATGCTAAGACTAGCGAAGTTTTGGGCAAAACTACATGGATTACTTTACACTCCTGCTTTGCCTGTTTTACTTGCCTGTTTTTGAATCAAATTAACAATGGCTGCTTTTGGGTGGGCACAGCCTCAGATGAAAACAAAAAAGCATGCCATGTTACCAGATAACACGGGGAAAGCTGACACGATCATTATTTTCAATAACATCTTTCATCTACAGCTAGAAACTGTAGAGGCCAAAAGCAATGACCGTCCCCAAGGGCCATTAGGCTACTGAAGACCAGATGGATCACAACTCTCAGGCAGCCAGCTCAATTGTTAGACTCTGGGATGAATGATCAGTTTCTCTGTAAAAAAAGGAACTCGAGAGTTGATAGCAAAGGCTCTTCACTGGAAAGCTGGTAACCCGATGCAGGATTCCTGAAGGACAGCAGCCTGCACACAAACAAAATGCTACTGCACCACACAGCTGTAAGAGAAGACCACGATTACTCAGTTTCAATTTGCCATATCCATGCCTAGAGGCACATGGCTGGTCAGAGCACATGTTCTACAGAGCTGAACATAAAAGAAACTGACAAAGAGACAAGAGTTTTGATCTTGTTTTTATCAACTTTTGCCTCTGCACACATCACAAAAATAGAACAAAAGAAACATCTGAAAATGGACACAAATACTCTCTCTTGTCTTAAATATTTAAGGTACAGAGATGTATTGACACAAAAAGGTGTTCTAAACTCAGTGCTGTTGTAGTTATTATTACTATTATTCTATGCTGTAATCATAATTGAATTACATTAAAACTGAGAAGTTATATACTCATATTTAGGAATATCCCATGCATGCAGGCACCTCTGCTGCTTTTGGCTGTCCCTGCAGTTTGTGAAGCAAACCTCTACTAAGCCTTACAGTGGCATTGAGCTCAATTTTCTCAGCCAAGGTGTGTACGGGAAATTAATGTATTGATTTACAAAACAAAGCAAACAAAGCACAGCTTCTACAGCATGAATTTGTTTTAAAACTCACCATCTTTAGCTTCTGATCTATGCCCCAGTTTAATCTGAAAATAAATATTTCATGTGTTGTGGTTTTAGTAGAAGGGAGGGGGCCATAAAGATGGCTCCTGTGAGAACTTTCTAGAGTTCTTCACCATTTCCAGCAGAGCTAATCTCTGATAGCTCTGAAGATGATGGACATGCCACTGGCCATGTTTGGGCCAATTAGAAAAGTTAGTTACGCTTCTGTGATGACATATTTAAGGAAAAATCAAAACAAAATGCACACGCAGCTGTTTTTAGTTAGAGAAGGAGGAAGATGTGAGAACATGTGAAAGAAAACAACATGGAGGCACCAAGGTCAGTGAAGAAGGAGAGAGAGGAGGTGCCCCAGGCTCTAAAGCTGAGATTCTTCTGCAGGCCGTGGTGAGCTCATAGTGAGGCAGGGTGTCCTTCCTGCAGTCTATAGAGTCTATGAGAGATGCAAAGCCACCCGCAGTCCGTGGGTGAGGTGCCAACATTAGAGCGGGAGATGTCAGAAGCCGCAGCAGCCGCAGCAGCCATAGAAGAAGCCGCAGGAGCCGTAGATGCCAGAGAAGCCGTAGCAAGTGCAGCCCAGTGAGAGACAGAGACTGAGATAAAAGTCCCGCAGTTTGTGAAAGAAGTGACCACGCTGAAGCGAGTGAATGTCGAAGGAAACTACAGTCTAAGTGAGAGACCCGGTTGGAGAGAGAGGGGCCCCTTGCTTCTATGCTGGAGCAGTTTGTCCTTAGAAGACTGCATTCTGTAGACAAGAAAAACCACGCCACAGAGGTTCAAAGAGAACTGTATTTCGTGGGAGGGACCCCACGGCCAAAGCAAAAGAAAAAACTCTTCTCTTTAAGCAGGGGGAGAAGATCTTGGAAACGGACTAACCTGAACCTCCACACCCTGCCCCCCCTTGCACTGTTGGTAGAAGGGAGGGAGGGGTAGAAAGTGGAAAGAAAAGTGTCTTTTAAAGGTTTAGTTTATTTCTCATATCCTCCTTCTAACTCAAGTAGTAATAAATTTTCACTTTTGCAACTTTTAAGCTGAGCCTAGTTTGTCCTTAGAGCATTTTCTCCCGGTTCCTTATCTCAACTCATAGACCTCTGAGTTAATTCCCTGGGGTTTTTTTCCCCTCTCCTTCCGTCATCTGCCCAGCTGTAGCAGGAGAAAGAACGAGTGAGTGGCTGCCGTGGGTGCCTGGCACTTAGCCAGGATCTAAACCACGACATCATGTTACGTAAGATTAAGAAGATGGGGAATACATTTTTTAGTATTGCTCTTCTTAGACAGAATGAGTTTTAGTATAATGAAGCACTTTACCAGCTAGGTTGGTTTTAGTTAGGGTTCCCTTCCCCCCCCC
>VYZT01053454.1:0-68006 GCA_013400735.1 Pomatostomus ruficeps
TCTCACCATATGGCAGAGATATTGATATGCAAGAAGGCATTAGGCAAATTAGCATTTTCCGCAAACCATGCTCATCTGTGTAACCGATTCAATAATTACATGTGTTCTTTCTTCTCTGCAATGAAAATTATCATCCTTGCTAATTGAAAAGGGCTAGACTTCTTTTGGCAAATCCATGAACTGTGAGTAATCTAGTTTTGAGAATAAATTTTTAGGTTTCTCTTCATGTTTTTTGCTGACAGTTGATTTTTGTAGGGAGGAGGAAGTCCAATAGTATAATACTAGTATTGTATGTT
Source organism: Pomatostomus ruficeps (assembly GCA_013400735.1). Classification (NCBI taxonomy): domain Eukaryota; kingdom Metazoa; phylum Chordata; class Aves; order Passeriformes; family Timaliidae; genus Pomatostomus; species Pomatostomus ruficeps. Next base: position 297 of record VYZT01053454.1, read on the forward strand.
ACTATATGATAATCAAGAACTTTTTGTTACTCTTGGTACAGTGAAGGCTTTTTTACTATTTTAATGCATTTGTTCAAGGATGGGGCTATGGTTAAAACGCAGGAGCTTCTTCTTTTTTCAGGCTTACCCTTGAAACCTTTTTTCATTTTTATGTTTAAAATGGAATTAACCCAATTTAGTTGCATATTTCACCATTCTGCATTTTTTTGTTGTGGTTTTTTGTTTATTTGGTTTGTTTGTTTGTTTGGTTTGGTTTATTCTTTAAACAGTAGCATCTTTTGAGTCTATCTTATGATGTGTGTCGCAACATGATGGATGCATGACTGTTACACAGTCAGCTTGCCACTCCACTCATAAAAATGATTTTATTACTTTCCATGGTAAATACTGTCCTTCTTTTGAGAATTTCTGCTTTTGCTCCTACAATCCCAAAATCATCATCAGGAATGTGGTCTGAAGCATGCAGCCAGCACCTGAGACTTCACGAAGAGAGTTCAGCTATTGTATGTTAAAAAGTTTTCAGCTCTTTGTCGTTACTAAACAATATTTTGGATTTCTGCTTTTAAACTATTTTTTTTTTCAGTGAAGAAAGGAGATAAGAAAGAGTCTGTCATCTTGGGGCCAAGCCTTTACATTTAGCAGTGCTCAGCATTTATTGAATAGAAATGTCTTTAGAAACTAGTTCTGACCTGAGAAGGCTCAGGTCTTACAGGGCTCCAAGGAGACCCAAGAGTGTCAGCACTGATGGTTCTTGGAGATTCCTCATACTCCCCAGGCTATGGATTATGGAGGAGCCTCAGTTGATTCCGACATTTAGCTAGGATGTATCTAGGTCTGAGTTTATGTGGTTTTCAATGCACTAGATGCATTATCTTTGCTAGTTTTTTATCTTTTTATTTACGATTCTGATTCTGATTCACAGTACTTAACAAAACCTGGGTATTTTAACATAAATCTTGTACTTACCTTCAAGGCAAGACTGATGGCCACCACCTGTAGAGAATCTATGGGTGGTACTATAAGTTAGAGACGTGTAGACACCGTGCCCTCTGCTTTTGGAGTTGGTGGTTTTAGACTCATATAGCAACAAGCTTCATGGACTAATGCTGGCTCCTCCATGAGTGGTCCCAAGGAAAATGGACACATTCTCTTTTGCTCTGATCTCTTGTCCCTAAGATGAAGTGGGTGCAAACTGCTATGTGTCCAGGTAGGCAGTGTAGTCCAAAAAGTGAGGAGTTTCTCAGTCTTGTTTTTCCGTTTGAGGAATTTTAACTCTCCTTTCCTCCAAATGCCAGTATTTTTCATTGCCCTTTAGTCTCCTGCCCAATAGTCTCAGTAACTTACAGACTCCTTAAATATAAGTTTGATGCTGAAGTCCATTTCACAAATATAGTTTTCCTCCTCTGGGATTTTGGTGACGTTTTAAATTTTGTAAATGCTTGTTGTTCTGCAGCCTTGCTGTGGTTATCTGGAGTTCGTAGCTGGCTGAATGTGCAGAAGTAAAGCCCATTTGGATATACCTTATTCCTCTTAGTAACAAATTCCTTCGTTTCCCTCTCATTTATATTTAGTCCTAATATATTGTAGTCCTCCCTTAAATGAATAGTTCCATTTAAAGGCAGAACACAACATAAAATATAGCAGTCCATTACAGCCTTACCTCTTCGCTACAGATTTATCTAAGCTGTTTAGTTTCTATTATAACTCCACTCAGGATCTTTACATGCCCTGTTTCTCCTCCCTTATCTCACTTATCTTTCTGAAAACATAAGGTACAAAATGATAATTCACTCTCTTGCTGTCTACCTCCTTCCAGGCTGTACCTCAAGCTGTACCCTTAATGTCTCAAAGAAATTCAGTAGTCAATTGCATGTATTAATTTATACATACCAATCACATTTGTTTCCTGCAAAACACTGGATATTGAATTCATTGCAGCAGTTACACAAATACGTGCGTAAGGCAGGTTATGGATCAGGCTGTGCCTCAGTGCCTGCCCTGCCTAGGGCAGAGCAGTGCTGAGAGCGTTTTTGCTGAGTTGGCTGTTGGAAAACCTCTGAAGAAGGTCCATTATGGGATGATGATGCTGCTTTGGGGTGATCAGTTGCCCAGCCCCTCCCTACCTGTGCTCCTCCTGACCGCAGGGCACTGTGCTGCTCTGTCTGCAGTTTTGGGAGGAGTACGGGAGAGAACCCTCTCCTCCTGCCCCTGGCTCTGTTCTCCTTCTGCCTCCTGTCCCCAGGAGAAAGGACTTTGGATGTTTGTTTGGCAGCCCAGTGCTGCCCCATATATACAGCATCCTTTACCACCTGTCTGTCCCTTGTTGCAAAGACCCTTCTCCACAGGAACCTGACTTTGTTTGCTTCCCAGCCCTCTCCTAGGAAACTCCATTGTAGACCACAGGAGAGCAGCAGTGCACAGCCACCTGATCACCTAACTGACATTCACTTAAATTGTATGTAACTGAAGGATCTCATTTTCAGGCAGTGCTGAACAGTCAGAGCTCCTGGGACAGTCAACATGAATGCTGGCCTTAAACTTCAGGAAAAGTCTATGTATAAAGATGCAGGGCATTCTTTAATTCTCAGGCTGGAGGTAGTTTTTATTATCTGTAGTAAACTGTTGCATATAATCAGAGCTGAAGGCATATTTATCTTAATGGAAAATGAAAAATATACTCTTCCGTCTGTTGATTAAATCTCTTCTTGTGTGCTACAAACCTTTCCATGGCAGCTACCCACTATTATTGTCATTACAGTTCAGGTGCTCTAGGACAATTAAAGTAAAATCAGGAGGTGTCTGCAAATTAAGCAGTTCTATAAACAACTGCTTCTATATCAACTCAGCTGTTTCTGACATTCAGTCAAACAACTGACTGCCGCAATGTGTAGCCAGGCTTAGTCCCCATTTCAAATAAAAGAAACTTCTGGCATGAATGGTTATAGCCCAGGGTTCTGAAATTGAGAAGACAGTACTTTCAGGTCTAGTTTCAGATGACAGGAAGGTTAACTGATATAGGCATAAATGGAAAAAAAAATTAACCATCAGTGTACTTTTGAGCAAGAAAATCCTGTTCATCTTTCTTAGTTCTGTGTATCTAGAGTGCCTCATGCACAGAATCTTCTTCTCCATCAAGAAAGATAATAGGTCGGAATTTGGTGGTGGGCGTGGGTGGAGCTGAGAAGGTGGATGCTTGGCATTTATGCACTGAATAAAAAAAAAGAGAGAAGTGTTTTGAAACCTGCTAATTTTCAGTATGCTCAGGAGGCTGTGATGGCAGAACTGACAGCTCTGGAGCTGTGCTGCTGCAGTCAGGCTGTGGCAGCCTGAGGACACTGAGGGCATGCGACACCAGGGACATTTGTCTTGCACCCGAACAATAACAACAGTCCACGGCACAGTAATCTTGTACCTTATGGTACAAAATCCCTGTGGTGTGACCTTCTGGATGTGTGTCCTATATAGGAAGGCTGCTGCTGCTGGGTTTTGACATGGAACCTGGGATTTTTTCTGTGTGTCAAACACACCACCAGTTTTCATCCAGACTGTAACTGAGCCTTACATCTTTGGGGCTGGATATTGCATTGCTGGCTGGAGACGTGCAGGCTTGGTTGTGAACAACTGCGGGGAAAGAACTGGGGAGGGAATAACAGTAAGTCAGTGGTAGCACTGTCACTCTGGGAGCCCAGGAGGCTCCTCTATCCCACAGATAAATCACCTCTCAACTCACTACAGATTAATGGATCCCCAGACTGTGAGATCTATCACCATATGCTGTAGCCTATCCATAATGAATGAAAGCTGTAGATTAAAGCAGTGACTGGAGGTGTTATTTGTAAATAAGATACATTGTCCTGTTCTGAGAAGAGATTAAAAAAAAGTGTTTTTCACCCGACACTGCATTAAAGATTATCTTATGTAGAAAAATCACCTGTGCTGATCTCACTCATACAGTACTTGCTGATCTGATGGTGGACAATATTATATGTACTAAATTTAGGCAATGTGGATGCTTACAAAAAGCTGTGCTCTCAAATACAACAGCAACTCCATACTCAGCAAATCTGTTTCCCTCTTCCTGTTCATAAACATGCCTGCTAGGGTTACAAATAATTTTTACTAGTTTTTCAGTCTTGCTAGCACTTCAGAAACAATATAACTAAGTGGTGTCAGCTGAATTTTGTTCTCCTGAGAGCACTGTTGTTAGAATTGTGCACTGCTTTCCATTACAGGTACAAACAGGGCAGGGTTGCTGCAGTGCTGTAATGGGTCACAAGGCACAGGGCCTTGTTCCTTCCAGATAAACTTGTATGTGGCAGCTATATGCATCAAGGACGTGCTGTACTCTAACTTTTCACTCTTTCCCTGTCCTGGCTTTGGCCCGTGCCACCTATTCCTCTCCAAATAATGCACAGGCACAGCTGAAGCTATTCCTGTGGGGGAGGATGCCTTCTGTTTACGGCAGAGTATGTGTCCTGAGATGTTTTGTTGATCAGCAAAGGAAAAGCTGCTGGCACTATGAAGCCTTGGGTTTTCCCCAGATGTGAGGTTAAGTTACGTGACCTCTCCCCAGCTCAGAAATGTCCCTGTGATAAGCCAGGCTCTGCCCTGGCTGCTGCTGCTGTGAGAGATCAGATTTAGGATCACCTGTGACTTTTGCTCGTGCAGAACAATGCCAGTAGCAATTGTTAACCAAACATCTTCATGCCTCAAACAAACCCATTATTAGAAAAATGCAGGGCAGGCTTCTTAATACCCATGTAGCTTAGCAGAGCTTCTATAAATTTTCTTACATGAAACTTTCCTCAAGATGCTCTGTTAGAGCTCCTACCTTAGAACCACCACTCAACTTTAAATATCTTAATTTTCCTTTGGAAAAGATCACAGGATCATAGGGTAATCAGCCCTGCACATGACAAGAACACTTCTATTTTTCTGTGCAAATATATTTCTGGCCAATTAAAAGACTGTTGATTTTGTATCTGTTCTATTTATTATCCTTTAATTTGGATAATTTCCCAGCCTCTCAAATACTGCCCTTAATGTGTTTATAAAAGCTTATCATATTCCTTTTCTAGGATAAGCAGATAAAAGTAGTTTAACTTGTTTCATAAGACATATTAAGGGTTCTCAAAAATTTTCCATTCTCATAATCACTGTGATAATGCTTCTTTGAGTCGTTGCCATTTGAATTCCTCTTTCTTAAACATAAGTGAAGGGATATGTTGCCTTTATAGAGGATTTTCTGTTTTCCTTACATCACTGTGAAATGAAATCCTTCTTTTCTCTCAACTACTGTTGTGCTCTTTCTTCTTCTTTTTTTCCTCTTTTTTAATGCTATTTTGACTTCTGCTTCTTTGTCCCTAATGATATATCCTATTCTGTTCCATCTCTTTTTAATGTGAGGCATAAGCAAAGCATCTTATTTTGGGAAAATACTGCTGTAAAAAGTTGATTTAAAAAAAAAATCAAAGCAGTGCTTATTTTGTGTCATACCTGCAGTGACAGAATTAGGACAAAACTGAACAATTTCAAGCTATTTTCACATTTTCAAAGTAACCTGAAGCATTTTGTTTTGGCATAGAACATCTAATGAGTATTGTCATGGTAACTATTTGAAGAGTGTGTTGTTCAGTTTTACTGGTATCACTTCAATGCAGTGATAATAAAAATAGTGAAAAGACTACTCTCATTGCAAAACTTGGATCACTTTGAATGATTCAGGATGGAATCTGGAAATAGATTCTTTGCTTGCTGATCTGCACATGCTTCCGCTGAGAAGAGCAATGGCCTAGATGTGGGTGCTGTCCTTGACTGCCTGGGGACCTAGCTGGTCTCCCATTTTTGACTCTCTGTGTGTTTTTTAATGAACCATCACATAACTCTGCAGAAGGTCTAGCATAATAACAGGATTACAATTTTATGTTCTACCACAGAAGAAAGTATCCTGATGGCAACATACCTCTCATCTAATGTCAGAAACATAGGCAGAGGCAGGACACAAAAGTTCAGAATCATTCCTGATTTCTGAGCTGAGCTCAGTTTACATGCAAATAGGCCCAAGTGGGAAGTGGCATGACAGGGAGTATGGTCAGAAATAACAAAAGCAGCAGATGGAGTGTGGAAAGAGGCAGTGGTGTGACCCCCTGTGTTTTGACAGGTATGAATTTATATGTTTTGAAAGGTATTGGCCTACTAACTTTGATACAAGCCTTGGAGAGATGAAGTACAGAGTGGGAAGGTACAACGGTCATTGGCTTGCATCAGACAAGATATGCTTAAATGTCATACCCAAATTTTTGCAAAATGCAAAGATAAATTAAAACTACATTGATTTTTCTGATCAGTGATTTTGTATGATGGGCAGTTATAAGATGGTCTGAAGCACATTGGCTACATCCTTCAAAATTCAGGTGCACACGATGTCATAAATTCCCAGAAATTTTATAGAAATTGATTACTTGTACAGATTTGCAGGGCTGTGTCTTCATACAAATTAAAGTTTCATATAAAATTTGCACAAATATGGGGAATGTTGTCATCAGGCATTGTATCTTCATCACAGAACTGTTTTGCAGGCTTCTTTTCTGTTTCATGATATCAGAGATTTCTTTGATAGCTTGAGAGCTAATAACAAGGCAGTGTTAATTTGTTTTTTTTTCCTGAGAGTAAGAATATACTTGCTATAATCTAAAAATATTGAAAATGTTTCAAGCTCAAATTCATTGCTGTAACTGTCTTGTTTTTTCCCTGGCAGGTATAAATTTCTTTATTTATTATCTACTTCAGGCTCAGATGATGTCAGCTGGGGATTATTGCATGTATGGATGACAATAACAGATTGGATTTTATGAGTGTGTTTGTCTGACAGGGTAGGTAAAATTAAAAGAAAAAATGGGGCTTCAGTAATTGTTGGTAATAAAGAAGAGTTAGAGTCTAGTTCAGCATGATACTGAAGTAGGTGCTTAATTTCAAGAATGTGAGCAGCTCCATAAAACTTGATTGCACGAATAAGTGTTTGAAAGATCAGTCCCTGAAAGGCTTTTAATGTTCTGGGCATAGTGTGGAAGACCACAAACTTCTGATAACCTGTCCTATTTGGACTGAAAATTGATCAATGAATATTTCACATTCATGCCCACAGGTTGTGAAAAGGCTGCTGGAAATGGCCTTAGAAAATAAAAATGATGTCTGAAATGAAGGGGAGAAGGGAATGTCGGTCTTCAGTGGAAGTGCTTAATTTGGACCTTATAACTCATGGAAAGAGATGGAAAGAACTAACAACTCTGTTGTCAAAACCAATTTGATCATCTCCTCATGGAATTTAAATGCCTTCTTGGAACACAATGAAACAAGTCTTCAAAAGTTAACTGCATGCAGATCCTATGAAGTGAAGAACTGGGTCACTGAATTTTAGCTCATTCAGTGATTCTTTATAACTTTATGACATAGACTTAGCTGGAGACCTAAAATAAGAACATACTGCTGTTTAGATGGTCTTAACAATTAGTCAAGAGATAAGTACTTGGAGAACCTGTCTGTAGATTTCTGAGAGAGCAATTGTAAATATTCTAGATGTATAGATGGAACAGAAAAACATTCTGATCCCAGAACTAGTAAGATACAATCTCTGCAAAAGTTAAGTTGGAAAGCAAAAAATAGGTTAGAAAATGGAAACTGAGGTGAGAAAAAGAGCTACGTAGCTTCCTTGAAAACTGCCTGAAAAAATGTTGGGAAAAAGTCACAGGCTGTTAGACGTTTCTCTATAATGTGTCTTGTAACAAAGAGGAAGTGTTACAGTATGACACTTCTAAGACACCTTTCAGACAGGATGACACTTCTAAGACATCTTTCATGTAAATTACAGTAATCATTTAATCAATATCTTAGTACAAAATTCTACTTTCTGTTTTATAGGATGAGATGTAATTCAATTAATTTTATCCACAGATGTACAGAAATTATGGGGAAATCTTTATGTCCCATGTGACATTAACGCTATGCAGTGCTCTCTATTTTACATGAAGCATATTAACTAATGGGAGAATGACTAAAGGAAAACACCACAATGACTCTTTCTATGGTCACATTACATAGTGCAGATAAATTACTCTAATCTTTTACATGTGTTACTGAAAAGCATCTGAAGTGGTATTCCTGCTCCTTGTTAAAGTGCCGAGGGGTGGCCGGTGCTGGTCAGCACCGGCACGCCGCGGCCCTAAGGAGTGCCCTGCAGAGAGCGACTCCTACAGGGGCTAAGGCTGTCTCCCCAGGCAACGGGTGATTCGCAGTGATATCAGCTCTTAGCGATTTCAGCTCCTTTTGATTTCAGCTCTTTGCGAATCACTCTCACACCGACTCGGGACAGAGAGAGACGAGGAGACCGTATGGCTGTTCCACGCAGGTAGCTTTTTTCTTCCGGTAGCCTCTGCGAAGCGGAGGCCAGGGATGGTAGCGCCTAGCCGTCCCGGGCAAACGCAGTGGTTTTTATGGGGAAAGGTAGGGGCGGGGTGGGAACCAACTAGCCAACTGGATACAAGGTATTACCATAAAGGTGCAAAGCATGCTGGGGGTGTCCCAAGTGGTCGCAGTAAGCTTTAGGGAGGTTTCTTATCAAACCTCTCCTCTCCAGGGGAGTGCCAAGGGCTCACAGCTCTCCACATTAAAGGAGTTCACAGACCCTGTTGCTTTTGAACATCTGACTTTCTTATCCATCTCAAATATCAGTTTTCCTGAAGAACTAGGGCAGCAAGGTCTCAGCAGCTAGAATATTTTTATTTTTATTTTTACTTCTGCTTTCCCTTAAGAAATTCCAAAGGGGAACAGAGACATTTTCTATCTTATCTGAATCAAAAAATATTTTTGTATGTATGTATGGTTTGGACAAAACAGGAACTGGAACAACACAAAGAATTACAGTCTTTGTTTCTTTTATTAGTCTACTGTGGGCTTGAATCCCTTAATTGCACTTTTTTTTTCAGTTAATGCCCAAGGACAGGCTGCTCATCTAGGTAGTGATCAAATCCCATAATGACAATTGGAGAATGTCTTGCTGACCACTAAAAGCTGAAATTCTCTCTCCATTTTGAATAGAGAATGATATATTTGAAAAGAACAGATTGAAATGCAAATAGCAAGTGTCTTGTTTAAGATCAATGGCTATAGGATAAATCACTGTGAAATATAAGTATATAACCCTTGGGATTTCAAATTGGAAACATGATATCAATCAGGCAATGATTACCCTGAATACACCTGGAAGGTGGCATAAATGTCTGCACAGAATGTGTTTAATCTAATCTTGACCCCAGGGTTTGGCCTGGAGAGCATGAACACTTTCTTTTGCCTCTGTGTAAGGCGTAGGTCTTATAATCTCTCTTACATGTATTCCTGACTGCAAAGTCCTCCTCTCTTGCCCAAGTTTCAAGCTCAGATATTAGTCAGGCAATGACCCTCAGCTCTCTCAGGAGCCCTGGTTAGAGATTCTGAAGCTGAGTTTTAGAGGTTCAGTACAATGCAGGAAGAGGTAAGGGTTAAACAGTATAAATGGCATACAAATATAGCCCTAATGGCTAGCTGAATGCAGGCTAGAGAGAAATAAAGCCTATAATATGTACTGTATAATTAATTACTATTCCAGACAGAGTCTGCAAACAGATTTTATAAAATGGGAGCACTACATAATTAATAGGTACACGTATCACACTGAAGAGTTGATTCATTGCTAGAAATAGGGGCATTACATCAATCTCTTGTATACTCTAGGATGTGCTAATCAGAATTTTCCAGGTTTAAATGAGGAATAAAGGATGCTACAGTCTGCACAAATACATTCCCGTGTCACTACCTCTGAAAATGAAGGAGAAGGCAGGCAAAGGTCTTATATTTTTCACACGAAGTACACATGCAGTGTGGGATGTGTGATTAGATAGGAGTGTATGTGCACACATGCACACATGTAAACACATGGAGAGGGTTTCTGTGGATTTGCAGAGTAAAGCACAGAGCTTTTGGCTTCCCTATCAAAGCCTGCTGGCTCCATGCCATAGGTGCAGTGTCATATTCTTGCATGGTGCATTGACACTGCCATTTAGAGTGGGGCTACTTTTATGCCTCTGCCTATGCACACAAGCACACAAAATAATACTCTGTTTTGTTGGGTTATTTGACAGGGTTTGACTGACGTACTGTTCAGCTCCTTATTCATATATTGAATAAGGAAGGAAGCACTTATTGAGGATGGAAGTGCTTATTGGTTACATACAGCGGTACAAATATGAAATTATCATTTATCATTTCCTGGTAATATAATTGCTAGAGGATTAAAAAGTAGCAGGATACTCATTGTACTAAGAAAGAGCCCCCCAAAATACTCAGTTTTGACCTCACTTGAATGATGGATTTCTTAATCCTAGTTATCACTGCATTTATTAATTGACTTTATGTTGGCACTTTCAAGCTCTAGAAACATCTACCCTGCCATAATTAGGTTACAACCTTAGTTGAAGAAAAATCACTGTCTGATTTTTGGTTTAGGCTATTGAAGAGCACTTCAAGGATTCAATGCACAATATCTAACACAAAGTATATCAGGATTAAGACACATCATTTTCCTGGAAATAGTTTTAAGAAGAATAAAAACCATAGTATGGTTCATTTCTTATGAGTGAGGGCATAAATTTTTACTGCGAAGTTCTTATTCATTCATTACTTCTGCATTTGACTATTGACATCTATCTTTATGGGGCATGATTCTGCTGTCCTTGAACTCATTGTTCATACTCCTGTCCACTTTAATGGGAGAAAATTTAGTCTAAGCACTGCTTTTCCTATTAGCATTAATTCTAAGCTGTAAAAAATGTTTCTTCAACTCTACTAAACCAGAGTAATAACGCTTTTTACTTTGAACATGTGTGCTAATTGTGCTGCTTCTATTACTGATTTTAAATTCTGATTGTTGAGTATTGGATAAGTATTAATGAACTTACTATAATAAATCTTTATAGTTAAAAACAAATTACAAATAATCTGCTGAGCAATATTGGATAACAACTGAAAATGATTTTTCCATTAACATCCCCCTATCCTGCAAAATTATTGGGTGACTGATTTGTTGCACTCTGAGGTCAATATATGGGATCAGGTCAAGTAGTATGACAGGTAAAATAAGATCTTAGTTAAAATAATATTGTTTGAATATTTTTATTTATATATATTGTAGATGTAGAAAATTTTATTAATTGAAATGAAATTTAATTGGAGACTGCTTTCAATCTCAGTGTTTTCCCTCAGTTCTCTCAGCCTAAGGAGGACCCAGTGGCTTATAGCAGTTTTGTACAATGGCTTTGTAGGTCTTACAAAGTAAGAAGAGATTCATTTTGGGGGAGATGTGCTGCAGTGCGTTCCATGGGGGCACCGAGCGTCCGTCTGTGGCTTCAGGGGCTGTCCGAGCTGCTCCAAAGGCACGGCAGGGCTGGTGAAGTTCCTGCAAGGTTTCACCCAACCCACCGATGGTACAGGTGCGCTGAAGAAGGAGAGATGAGCGAAGGGGCGTTCCCAGATGGTTTATTGGGCACCAGGGTCATGCGGGGGAGGCACCGGCACAGGAGGTTACAGTTACATAAATACAGACACGAGGGGGCAGGGGGAGGGTACAACATCCAATAGGGGAGCACTGCAGGGTTTGAATTTGGCGGGCTTTGTGTAGGATTACACAATACAGAGCCCTCCATGGGGTGGAGAACTGATACCGAGGGGGGGGAGGGTACATAGCAGAACCTGGCCATGAAAGAGACCGAAACTGGCCAGAGCACACCGCAACAGAGGTGGTTGTCTGAATGCTCTTACCTTCTTCTTCTTTAAAGGAACAAAAATATCACCAGAAATTCCTAGGGGGAGACAGCTTGCAGAACAGCGATAGTGTGTGTTTAAAGGTAAGAGCAGATTCAGAGAATTATTAAAGCTAGCATCACAGATCAAACTCATGAAAATGTGGTATTAATGGTCAATCATGGTCTTACTGCAGAAACAATGAAGGCCACAGCAAAGAACTGTAGAAGTTAGAGATGAAATGGTATATTAGGTTTTCTAAATTGGCAGAAATTGGGATTTCTGCCAATTCAGGATTGAGTAATGCACTGCCCTTTGTTATAATCTGTGCAACCTAGTTATAAATTCCTGGCAATAGAAATGATATCACTAGCAGGCAATTTCTAACAAGCAACTTAGAGTCATTAAAGGCTCAGCAAGTCCCTAGTGATAGCAGGATTCATCTCTATATACTGAGGAGTACCACTGAGCTTGCTCGAAATACCTCAATCTTGTCTTGAATAGATGCAATTTGTGTAGATATGATTGTTGCATGTAAGAACTGGTGTCATGTTAGGCACTGAATAATTCTTAGACTTCAACAAGCTTAATAGTTTTTTGAAAGGCAATGTTGATTTTTAGCCTTGTAGCAGAATCTTGGATTGATTTTAACTGGTTTATATCCTGCTTTTTGTGTAGCAAGTGGGTAGCTACTATCTTAGAACAGATTCTGATATTTGGACTGAGGTTGCTGAAGGATGTATTTACTTACATGCCACTTGCAGCCACCATAGAGCAAGGAGTGACTGATGTCATCAAAACAACCACCAGATGTTACAAGCTTCCCAGGCTCTTTGTCCTTGAGTTCTTTATAATCTCTCATAGTCAGAGAAGTCATTGTTAATAGATTAATAGTATCCAACTAAAAACTTCTTTTCTTATTGAAGGCATCTATACCCATACTTTATCTTTCTCACACATTACTGTTGACCTTGGCAAGATGATAATGTCAGGAATTTCAGGTTCAGTGAACATGTGAAAGGGTGTTGCACAGTAGGTAACTCTAGTGATAAGGGGAGCCATGAGTCCATTTCTCTTGTGCATGAGTACAGCTAGGTGACATTTACTGCAAGGCAGGCACTTCACTCTGGTTGCATGGTTAGATAGATCAAAATAAGTGCAAGTACTTCCCAAATTAGGTGAAATAGTTCAACAGAAAAAGATGTCCAAGAACCGTAAAAATATAATTGGCTTCTGTTTGGCATCAATTAAATGGAATGTTTTGACTTTGTCATCTGCTAAGATGAAATGCAGCTAAACTTAATCTCAAAGCATAAACAAACTTGTGTGTTTTAGGAATTAATTAAAGAAACAATTGCTGTCCATACATGTTATTAATTATTTCACTTCAGCACGTGTATCTTATAAATTGAATAAAGCACAATGAATTTTTATAAAATTTTGAAACATTTCAAATATTTGCAAATGCAGAACCTTAGCTTACTCATCAGTTCTAATTGTGATTAAAAGAGTACTTTAAAAAATTTTGCAGCTGACAAAGCATTTGGTAAAGCAAAAGCCACAGTACTTTGTAGAAAGCCCCTAGTGAATTGGTCAGTAAACAGACATAGATAAGATACAGTTTGCTTGTTTTCAGAGAACTTAATGAGTAATAATGACATATCTTCAACAGTATTAGTATTAAATCTCTGGCTTGAATGGGCCAATAATTTACACTAAGCTTTGTGGTCAAGAATAAATTGTTTTCCCTTTTCTCTCTCCTCCTGCATTCTCACTTCAATAAATTAGATCTTATCAGGACCCATGAGAGACAGTCACCTGAAATGCAATCTTATGAAGTTATTTGTTGCTCTTCTCCTGGAGGGAACACAATTGTAAGAAAGCCTTCAGGTGTAGCTGAAGCAAGCAATGCTGAAATGAAAACATCATTTGTTTCATTTCTGATGAAAAAATTCTCAAAACATTGTTTTCAAACAATGCCTGCCAACAGAGCTTCAAGGCACTAATTCCATCAAAGCCAAATCTGCAATTCAGATGCATATATAAAGCATGTAGGTCCATTTCTAAACACACCTGAGTTTTAAGAGATTTTAAACCCTTAAAACTCAGTGCTGTCTTATTTTTATTAAATGTCAGTTAGTATCATATAAAAGGTGGTAATTAAAATTAAGAAGTCTGACTTTCATTTCCCTTTGAAAAATAATCCTGGTGTTAAAACACTCACTTCTGTTGATTTTTTAAAATCAAAATAAATATGTATACTAGTGGACACAGACAGGGCTTCCTCACAGAGAAGCTGATGAAGTGGCTGGATGAGCAGACAGGAGGTGGGTTCAAAACTGCTGGGGCCCAGAGGGTGGTAACCAGTGGTACAATATCCAGCTGGAGGGCAGTGATTAGCAGCTCCTGGTCAACCCATTCCCTGATGACCTGGATGATAGGATGGAGCATACCCTCACCATGTATACTGATAGAACAGGAAGGAGTGGCTTATACACCAGAGGGTTGTGCTGTGGTCCAGTGTGATCTTAGGCTGGAGAAATGGGCTAATGGGAACCTCATAAAGTTCAACAAGGGGAAGTGCAACATCCTGCACTGGGTGAGACACAACCCCAGGCATCAGCAGGTAGGGGCTGACCAGTAGGAAAGCAACTTGATCCCGAGAGGCCCCTTCCAACCTCAGCTCTTCTCTGATTTTAGGTTTCTATAATGGCACTTCTTTAAACTCATGATGTGGAAAAAAAATAGATGAACCTGAGAAAATTCATGATACGTCTTCTCATTCCTCCTTTAAAAAAAGGGGAATCTATGTCCAGTTTTGCAAGTTTGTCTTAAACCTTAAACCTATCCTGATTCACAAAATATAATAAAAGACAATAGTATTGTTCATTCCTTCTTGAATTATTTATTGGTGGGAGAAAAATTTGTCTTTTGCTAGTCACTTGTGTACATATTACTTACCCTCAATAAATGCAGACTTCAAACTAATTCCAAAAGGAGCAGAGCCCTATAATTGTTGCATTCTTCTAGTGTGACATGCTGTGGGAGCAACTCACATATGCAAAATTGGAGAGCTAGGTAGAAAAATATTATATCAGAGTCATTTATATTTATTACTAGTTTTGGTCCTGAATGCATGTGGAGCATTGGTTCCCAATATTGTGTTTCTACAAACAGGGGAAAACTGCTATATATCTAAAAGTGAGTACCTTTAAAGAGACAAAAGCAATTAAGACAATGCAGAGGTTAATGCTTTTCACTACTTGGACTGAATCCCAAAATATGAATTTATACACCTTTTTTTCCTCCACTGTTTTATCACTGATTTAGTGGATACACACATTTAGTAGAGTAAATTAGGCCAAAATTTCATAGTAGGAAAAAGATTCAGGTGAAAAGAGGTGGAAAAAAAAAGAAGCTACATAGAGATGAACAGTGCATGGTGGCTGCAAGCAAACTCCAAAGCAATGTAAACAGTGAGTTTCGTGTTCTTCTGTACAGGCAGAAAAGTGAGCAGAACAGTCATGACAACAGGATGAGGCTCCAGGGTGGTTTTCAAGGTATTCCGGGCAACAAGAGATAATACCTTTTTTTTCAGAGTTCAGGTTCCAAGGTTTTGAGTCTTTGAACACAGTGACCAGTGTTTTGAGTTGCTCTCTGAGATCGGGGGGTGGCATGCAGACCTCAGAGCAGATGATCCGTGCCTGTAGGAACTTGTACTAGTCTGAATTTGGAGAAATGCACTCTAAAGGAGCTGTAATTTTAAAGTGAGCTTTGGTTGAAGCCTTCTACAGTTCAGCTTGGAACTAATGTAAAAGAACAGGTGAATTCTAAAAACCCTACACTGGAAAAAATAATTAAGCTAGTTCTGAAAACCCATTGAAGAAAATGAAGCTTTCTGGGAACTTGGAGGTTATCAAAATTGATGCTGGTTGCCACTGCTGTTTATGAATCTACTTTAGCTGTGGAGTGGATTTCACTGAAACCTGAGCCAGGAAATTACTTTAGTTGCACAAGTGAAAGCACTCTGGTTTAACTCTATAGAGTTAATTCCACTTTTGTACAGCTATGCTTTTGGATGATCAATTAAACTGAAAAATATGACTTGAAGAAAGGTATGTGGAGCAAAGAGTCCTTGACTTTTGATAAGGACTTGAACCTCTCAGTTTCCTCTTTGTGCCTTTTCTGTGACACTAAAATGGGGAGGTGATGAAATGAAACCCTGTGAAATATTGCTGTACACAGGTCCTTGGACAAATTAATTATGCTACATCCTCATATTTGTATTGCCAAAAAGCACATCTGTTCCTTACCCACACATCTGTAATAAACAGACAAGATTTGTGTAAATGCATTTTTTGAGGAGATCCCACAGAAAGTGATTCCTTTTAACACTGCAGTAACTTGTTTTATTCTCTGGAGTACGAAGCCTGTAGACTACTGAACTGCAGCTATTGCTTTCATTCAGTGTGTCAAATGCAAGTTACAAGAAGGAAAACATTTTCCCTTGCTTTCTTTGTTTCCCCTCTACCAAAGAAAAGCGTATTTTCTTTTCTGAGAAGATTACTGAAATGCATAAATTATTATAATTTACAAACAAAAGAATATTAAAAAGAGTAAAAACATAGTTAAGAAAAAGAAAACCTCTATAAATACAATCTCCATCTCTTGATGGCATTTCTAGACCTCCTTTTCATAAGACATAGAATACTTCCTGACAATTTACTATATAATGACTACAGTGACATTTACTGAATATTTGGACTAAATGATTTAGAAAATGATGATGTACTCTTCACCTTGAGGCTGGCTTGTTCAGTGTGTCTGTCAGGCTCTTTATTAGTTTATCATTGTTCCATAATATGCATCGCAGAGAACTTGGTTTTGGTGAGGATTTTTTAAACATTTGGTTACTGTTGTTAGCTCATGTGTACTATCTACCTTTTTTTTTTTTTTTTTAATTCGTGCTGCAGACTGGTACCTTGTCACTGGGGTTAATTACCTCTTGCCCTGGTTAAGATGCTTCCATTTTGTTACAGTTCAGTTTCCCTTTTGATTTTATATATATTTTGATATTACATTCCTTAGTGTGAATACGTCTTAGAGATACATGTCTGTATTTTAACATTTAGCCTTCGTCTTGTTTTTCTCAGCTGTATTAATTTAAAATATTCTATATTTTACACAGGAGCAATTAAACATGTAAGACAAAAAGTTGTTGTCTCTTATAGCATTTTGTATTAACTCACAGGTTCTACTTGTCCCAGTTAGGTAGTTCATGAATTTGGAAAGCTTACTTCCTTTGGGAAGAATTTTGCTTCATGGGTTGTCATAATTCTCCCTGGTATAGAATATATTTGACTGTATAATTTCTATAATTTTACTCATTATTTTGCTAAAGTTGCATTAAAAGTGAAATGATTCTGTAGCAAACACTCTTCCCTTGTGTATGATACATCTGAGTGTATGGGGAAGATAAGGAGAAAACAACTGTTCTGTGTCAGGATGATTTAATGATGGATATTAAGATGACATTGTACAAAATGGAAGAACAAGGACTCATTGCTAAGAATTAGTATAAAGCAAAGTACTACAGTTAACACAGAAAAGAAGGATTTGAGTGAGTACAAACTGTTTTTGACTAAACAGCATAATGCCAAGCCGTTCACAAGAGGTGTCATTCTGGGATATGCTAATGCAAGTTTTGTATTGAGGGCATGGCAACTAATCATTCTGCTAAAATTGGCAGGCAGTAGTAAGGTTTCAGCTGTAGTTTGATTGCCATATTGGGTATTTCATGCTAAAGCAGATGCTGAAAAATTGCAGAGTAGGTTAAGAGAGTAACAAAAACAATCAGAAGTTTAAAGCATAAAATTTAGGATGAAAGGCTGAACATTTAAATTGTTTTTTTCTACAAGAGAAATAGTGGAGATTAAAAGTGGTTGCAAAAGGAAACTAGAGAGTGACCTCCATTGACCTCCACATGTCCATTGCGTGCAAGAATTGAACTTTCTTACTTTTCTCTAAGGGAGAGTTGAGATTAGAAGCAATTTCTAGTTATGAGGATTCTTCAGGAACAAGCTACCAAGGCACGGGATTGGATTCCCATTAATGAAAATTTCTGGGAACAAATTAGACTGACGTCTCTTAAGAATGGTCTAAATATATTTTATCTCATCTTGGAGTGAAGGATTAGAACTGATGATCTAAGATTTTATGCCTAAGGAATTTAAGTGGCTATTGATAATGTTTTACCTCTGTATTTCTGTAAGTAGCTAAAAACTCAAGAAGGTAAAGTGATGAGGCAGATCATCTTGCTATATGCTGAAGTACACAGGTTAGGTATCGAAGACTAAATCAGTTGTCTTTGGCTTCCAGATATTACAGAGAAAGAAACAGCTGCACAACAGGATTTATTTGATCTGCCCTAGAGCCTTTACAATGGAGTGTTCTCCGATCTGCCTCTTTGCTCTGGCTCTGAAGAGACCCTCAGCTGATTAGGTTATATTTATTTGTTTAACTTTTATATGCCCAAACGAAGTGAGAGGACTCTGAGCCCAGCCCTTCAGATTCTGAGATTCATAGTGTGCAGCTTTCTTTCATACACAGGTATGTGTGTTACCAAAGTGGTTTAGGGCAAATCTTTACAGAAGGATATAGATTTCTACCTGGTTCTAGCCTGGTGAGGCATTAGCAAGAATCTTTCTGGATGCTTGATAATTATGTGTTCATGCACAGCTGTGCTGGCATTTCTCTCTCCCACCCCTCAGCAGGACATGGCGAGTTGGATTCAGGCCACACAAACACATCCATGTGGCACCATGAGCTCAGGTGTTCAAACTGGAAAACAGTTACCAAGAAGGGTAAGAAGGACAATCTGTGGAACTAAAGGCCAGTCAACCTCACCTCACTTCCTGGGACAGGGATGGAGCATATCCTCCTGGAAGCCATTTCCTAACGCAAGGGACAAGAAGATGACCTGGAGCAGTGTGGGTTTACCTAGCAAAAGTCATGCTTACCCGACATGATAGCCTTCTATGATAAAACTAATTGCTTGGTAGATGAAGGAAGAGTGGTGGATATTTTTAATCCTGACTTTAGCAGTACTGCAGCACTGTCTCTCATACGTGACAGGGTACAGGTTAGATAGTATGGTGATGTGCTTTGAAAACGGCCTGACTGCTTGAACTGCTGTGCTCCAAGTGTTGTGATTAGTGGCCTCAAGTACAGATGGAGGCCAGTTACTGGTTCTGGAAGCTGATACCAGGGCCAATAGAGTTTAAAACCTTCATTACTGACCTGAATGATAGGACAGAGTGCACCCTCAGGGAGTCTGCAGAGTGACTGGTTGGTACCCCAAATGGCTGTGCTGCCATTCAGAAAAATGTTGACAGCCTGGACAAATGAACAAATGAGAATTTAATGAAGTACAAAATAGGGCAAGTCCTGTACCTAAGGGCAAATACAGT
Organism: Pomatostomus ruficeps; assembly: GCA_013400735.1. Classification (NCBI taxonomy): domain Eukaryota; kingdom Metazoa; phylum Chordata; class Aves; order Passeriformes; family Timaliidae; genus Pomatostomus; species Pomatostomus ruficeps. Next base: position 19,595 of record VYZT01053454.1, read on the forward strand.
ATTCCAGATTGGTATACTCTACTAGGCTGATCAGCTGGGAGGGAACTTTGCAGAAAAAAAACCTATGGGTCCTGGTGGACAAAAACTTGAACTTGAGCCAGCAATGTACCTTTGAGGCAGGGAAAGACAGCAGCCTCTCCAGGGCTGCATCAAGACACTTCAACTGCTCTCAAGCACTCTCTCAAGCACTCTCAATCATCTACCCACAGTCCTGATTTACTGGAGAAGTTCCAGCTGACTGGAAATTAGCAAATGTAAAGCCCATTTACAAGAAAGGCCAGAAGGATGATGCAGGGATGGACAGGCCTACCAGCCTGACCTCAGTTGCAGGCAAAGTTATGGAAGAGATCATCCTGAGTGCCGCTACACAGCACATGTTGGACAGCTAGGGAATCAAGCCCAGACAACACAGATTTACAAAATCTTGATCAACCTGATCTTCTTATGTTATGAAGTGACCCGATTAGAAGGTGAGGGAAAAGCTGTGGATGTAGTTTATGTAGACTTCAGTAAAATGCTTAGCAGTGTCTCCCACACCACCCTCCTAGAAAAACTCTCTGCTCACAGCTGGATGGATGGACTCTTTGATGGGTAAAAAACTGGCTGGATGGCCAGGCCCAGAGAATTGTGGCAAATGGAGTTAAATCCAGTTGGCAGCTGGTCATGAGTGGTGTTCCCCAGGGCTTAGTTTTAGGGCTGGTCCTGTCTAACACTTTTATTTATGATCTGGATGTGGGAATTGAGGGCATCCTCAGTAAATCTGCAGACGACACTAAGCTGGGTAGGGGTGTTGATCTGCTAAAAGGTAGGAAGGCTCTGCAGAGGGATCTGGACAGATTCCATCAATGGACTGAGGGCAAATGCAAGAGGTTCAATAGAGTGCCAGGTCCTCCCCTCATGTTGCTGCAACTGCACTACAGGCTGGGGGAGAAGTGACTTGAAAGATGTTTGGCAGAAAGGGACTTGGGGGTGCTGGTTTACAGCAGCTCAGTGTGAGCCGGCGTATGGCCAGGTGGCCGAGAAGGCCACTGGCATCTTGGCCTGTAGCAAGAATAGCATGGCCAGCAGTAGCAGGGCAATGATCATCGCCCTGTAGTCAGCACTGGTGAGGCTGCACCTCAAGCACTGTATTCATTTCTGGGCCTCTTACTTTAAAAAGGATGTTGAGGTGCAACAAGGCTTTTGTAAGGCCTACAACACGTGTTTTATGAGGAGTGGCTGAGGGAGCTGTGTTTGTTTAGTCTTGAGAAGAGGAGAGCTCAGGGAAGAGCTCATTGCTCTCTACAGCTACCTGAAAGGAGGCTGTCATGAGGTGGACGTCAATCTCTCCTGCCATGCCTGCAGTGAGAGGATTTGAGGAAATGGCCTTATGATGAGATGGTAGATTCAGATTAAATATTGGAAATTTTTTTTCATTGTTAGGGTGGTCAGGCATTGGAATAGGTTGTCCAGGTGGTGGACTCACCTTAAGAGGTGTCTGGATGGGGTGCTGGCTGATGTGGTTTACTGGTTTAGTGGTTACAGTGGTAGTGCTGTGTTGACATTTGGACTGGATGATCTTAAAGGTCTCTTTCAACCTTGATGATTCGATGATTCCATGATTCTAGGAGTAGCATTGCATCACCTGCGTGTCAAGAGTGTGCTCCTTCCCCGCTCCTCAGCACTGTGGAGGCCACATTTGGAGTGCTCAGTCCCATCCTGGACTTTCCATTACAGAGGGATATGGACATACTTAAGAGACTTGAACAAAGGGCCATGAAGATGCTGATGGGTTTGAAGCATGTTAACTATGTGGTGAGGCTGAGAGAGATGACAGTGTTTACTTTGGAGAAGAGAGAGCTCAGAGGTGTCTTATTCATGTGTAGAGATACCAGATAGAGGGCAGTGAGGAAGTCAGAGCCACAAAAGAGGCAATAGGTATGAACTGAAACACAGGAGATTCTGTCTGAACACCGGCAAACACTGTAAGAGTGACCAAGTGCTGAACAGGTTGCCCTGAAAAATGGTTTGAGTCTATCCTTGAAGGTATTAAAAGTCCAGCTGGACATGGTCATAGGCAACCTGTTCTTGGTGGCCCTGCTTTGAGCAGGGGGTTTGGGCTAGATGATCTCCAAAGGTAACTTTCAGATTTGCCCATTCTGTGATCCTGTTATCAAACAACTGTTGACACACGATAGTGTAAGTAACTAAGGTGTCACTATGAAAAGGATTTAGTGCTCCTCTGCTCAGCATTATCACTGCTTATTTTTGTTTGGACTAAAGTATGAACATTGACTGAAGTAAATTTTAAAACTGTTGCACTACCTGGGCTCTTTATTGCAATAAATAAAGCTATACAGCATCAATTTAAATTTTCCAAGGACAAAAAATTGTTCTTAAATTGGGAGTGATAACAATTCTACCATATTTTGTAAATGGAAATGCTAATAGTTAAGGTATTGTGGGGAGTATTTTCTAAGAGAAAGTATCCCAAGGTTAATGCTGCTCTAACACTCATTATTTGAATTAATGAACTAATGCTCTGAGATAGAGCTGGGGCATTTGTGTGCTTTTGCTTCTGCTACTGTGAAAGTGAACACAGTGAATATTAAAGTGCAGTTTGGGAGATAATAGTTCCTAGTAGCTAATATTTTTGCCTTATGGAGTAATCAATAAATGTAGATACACATATTAATTTCTTAATTTTTTTAGGCCCACCTCCCCTCATCCACACAATTTTCACCTACAGTATTCCTTTATCAAAAATAATTTCTAATAAAACAAGCCTGTGCAATTACTTCATGTATGATATATACACACCTAGAGACACATATATTTTCTAGAACTGTAGAAGAGACCATAAAAATGTAAAATTTTTCTCTTTCATAGAATTTACTTAGTCTTGTTTTAAGGTTTGCATGCAGATATATGAGTGTGGCAAGCCAACTAACTTGTAGGCACAGTTTTTTACCTAATCTGTGTGAATGTCCTCAAAACAATAGATTTTTTAAAATCAGAAAAAAAAGAAATAATTCCAGGGACTAATCTGGTGTTCAAAGGCCTTTTACTCCTGCAGTCAACTCTTGCTGCCATGTGTGCTGCTGGATGTTCGGAGTGACCCAGCCGGACTTGCTGTGTCAGTGACTGACAGAGGCAACATGTCTGCACTCTCTTGGCACCATTTCATATAGGCTGTAAACCAGAATTTCACTACAATGACAAGCAGGAGTTCACTGCTTGGTGGGCCTATTCTGACATGCTCCTGAATAGTTCAAGAAGCCTTCTGGAGTTATGTTTTGAAGGGAAAGAACTGTTACAAAGTAATGCAGTTCAAAGTCATATGTGCAAGTTCTTTTGGGTATCCTTTCCTAACAACATACCTATTAGATACAGACAGCTATTCCTTGTGCTCTGCTACTGTATATTGCATAGTTCAGTAATGCTTGACTAACTTTTACCTAAAGTTTTCTGTCAGATGTAGTTTCTCTTAATTAATTTATTTAGATAATATATGTATAACTCAGTTACAAACATCTTCATGGTCTTAAGAGCTCCAGAGTGGTAGGCTGTCCCCAGTGCCCAGAACTGAGAAAGAACTTTTGGTGGTGAGGAGCTGAGATGAAGAGCATTATGAATTTCCTGATCAAGTTAGTATATATTCTGCCAAAAGCTTCTCTCCAACATTCTCTTAAGGCTGTGGATGTGAAACAGATGTTAAAACAAGTTTCTGTCCACAATTGTTTCAACTTTGCATTTTCTTTTGCTAGGTGCTGGAGCTACAGGTCCTGTGCAGTGTCTTTTGAGCTCTTATTTAAAAATCTGCTCATTATGTACAAAGATTTGGGTTTTTGAAACAATATTGAGGCAGTGGCATATTACTACATCTAAGAATTGGACTTCACTGGTTTATCAGTATTAAATTCTTTTACTTTTCAATATACCTTCATTTTTTGAATATGGTTGTATCTGTGAAGTTTTCCAGGTTTGAGTTTTTTTGGTTTCAGGTATACTACAGTTTGTTGAAGACTTGTTGATTTTATATTAATGTAGAAAATGATAAATGTGTTCCTCAATGATTACAAATCTTCACAGTTTTCCTACCATGATTTAGGCTTTCACCAGCACTGGTAGCTTTGCTGGTTTAGCAGGCTAAGACATGCATAAAACATACTCATTTTTCAAATTCACTACACCTTTGAATTTAACAGTAGTGATAATAACTTAAATTGATTCTCTGGCATCTAAATATACAGCCAGTGAACTGTGTTAGTTAACAAGTAGATTCTTCAGATGAATGTGCCACAAAGATTTTCTTACAGGTGCCTAAAAATATAATATCATGCCTGTTTTAAAAACTCCTCTTAGTTCTATATTGACAATCACATTTCTTTATTATAAGTATCAACTGGGTAACGTAGTGCAAACTGCAAGATTTTAAAAGCCTATGGATGAGTAAGAAGCAAAGATGAACTAAATTTTAAAAGTTACTGCATGTGCAGATCTTTTGTGGTAACATGAAATGTGCTAGCAGACGATTTGTAAACATTGCTTTGATTTTGATGGACTAATTGGGATATTTTACTGGTTTTAGATCATTAGCCTAATGTGTTTGTTTTCAGTGGTGGTTACAATAAAAAGCTCCATCTATATTTTTTATTTCAACTGAAGAACTGCAACTGCAGGGCAATCATAATATGCAGTCATATTCTGCAAGCTCCTCAGCATCTACTTAAGTTTCTCTTTCATACATATTAAGAAACAAGTTCTTTACATTTAGATTATATTTTTCTTTATATGCCATACATCCTTTTTTTTTCTGGACTTGTGTGCCTGAAGAATTTTTTTTTTCCTTCAAAAGCACCTCTTCCTTGCTCACTCCTGGGATCGTTTGCAGACCCTTTATGGACTAGGGTCCCTATCAAAACAAACTCCTGAGTCCATTCCTCATCTCAGCTCCTTTTTTCCTTTCCTTGTCTGCATCATGCTGCCTAAACCTGTCCTTGCAAAACTGCCCTCACATCTCTCAGTTGGTCACATCTTTTGGCACCTTTCTATCATGAGATGGTGGAACTCAGGATCCTGCATGGAGGAAGCAAAGCAGTAAGCAGGACTCCTGGATGGACCACCAAATAGTGTTTGTGCCCCTTCATGCAATGGACCTGTAGCAGCCAAGCAGTCGTGGATATTGAGTTTTGCAGTCAGAAGGTTCTTTCCTTTTGATTGTATGGATAGGGAGTACAAGATACCAGGCTTCAGGAAGCAAGTGCTGAGCTATGACACTAATTTATTTGGATTATGATATGTTTTCTGCCTGCATCTGAAGGACCCAGGGAAAGGATCTAGTAAGATGAGAGGTTGCAAACTGAATGAGTTGTTCAGGCAGTATTGTAGACGTAGCCCATAACCCATAGGTAGGCTATCTCACCCTTAATCTTAAAACATTGTAGCAGAGAAAATTAAAAGAACCAAAATGTCACAAAAAACCTGAAGAGTTTTAGTGTTATGAAATATCTTTCAGAATTTCCTCTGTATGGGAAATATCTACACATTCTTTTTGGACAGATTGAGAATGAAGTTTATATCATTTATTAATACAATTTCTGGTGGACTTTGTTTCTCTGTGATGGAGACCCTAGTTCATGATAATCTCTTGTGATGGAATCAGCAGCCTCAGAATTGTCAGGAAAACCTTTGCTGACAGGATTTTGTTCTCTTGATCTAAAATGAAATTCTTGATGACAGCTAAGAGAAAAGGCTCATCTGGTTTTCTTCTTGTGTTTGGTGCATGGAGGAGTGAATCAGATCACTTCTTTCCCTCTCTCCAACAGGGGAGATTTAGAAACACCATAGCAGACTTCAAAAGAGTGAGTGCAAAAACACACAACACTCTTTGTTTCAGAGGGGAGAAGGCAATATTTTCTTTCCTTTTAGCAGCAGTCGTCGTACAGTGTATCTTCCAAGACTTTTGCTGTACCTGATTTAAGAGAACTTCTCCAGTTACATAAATAATCCCCTCCACAGATGAAGCTATTTCCCCCTCAAAATATATGCTGTTTTAATGGGAAGGAGACTCTTTCTTCTCAGAGTTTGGTTCTCTTACACTGCCACAGGAGGGTTCTGCTTCCTTTTTTTTTTTTAAAGGCTTCCTATTTAGTGACATTTTCTCAGAGACTGGACTCCAATATGTTGGCCTGTAGCACCTTCAATCTGCTTCAATCTGTTGACTGTTCCTTGTTTTACAATCTGTAGTCTACTGCAGACAGGCCCATCCTTTTCATGGTTTGTATAGTGCCTTCTGTGATGAGGTTCTGGTCTATGATTAGATCTACTAGATCCCACAATAGCAATATTAGTAAAAAGATGCTTTTACTCCCACTGGCTGCAGTTCTGTTTAATGCAATGTGGCACTGTGAAACATCCTGATAACTCCCAGAGCAATTGCAGAGTGGTTGTGACAGCTTTGGCAACCTTAATTGCTGTTGATGTAAGCTTGTGGCTTTCTGGTGCCTGCAGCCAGGGCAATACCAAATATGACTTAACATGACAGCTAATTAAATGCAATATTTCAGCGAGTACTCATTACCTCTTAGGTCTTGAATAGTACTTGCTAAATGTGGGCAGATGCAAAGAGAACCACAATGTAATTTTTATATTGTTACCGTTGTTGCACTGAGTATTTGCTGGGAACAACTTTAGTATCTCTGAAAGACCGCCAGATGTCAGTATGACCTTCTGCAATTTACTGTGGTATAATTAACTCACTTTTTATCAGACAGAATAAGGAGTTTTTAATCTATCTTTTAAAGAAAAGTTCTATTTTCTGTGACTACAAAATAAAGTCAATTATTAAATGCCTTCTCAAAGTTGCAGTGAGTCTTTCAGTTATTACAAAGAAAGGGCAAAAATAAATGCTGGAGAAATTTTGTGCATTTTACAGTGGACTTTTGCAGAAAACTCACACTGGCTGGTAGGATGGTAAGAAGCATAAACATTTTGCTGTCACAAAACAGAAAGCTGAATGCAGTTCTCTGAACAAAGAGTGGTTCATGTTCCTTCATCTACCCACCGTAGTTGTGCTACATCACAGTTGTGCTGGGGTAGAGAAAGGTGACGTCCTCTTTTTAGCCCTTACTAAAACCACTGCTGGGAAAAACCAAATCACAATACTGGCTGGACTCACAAAAGACTTGATTTTATTAAATTATACGTTTTTTCCTTAATTGTTATCTTATTATTGTTTTCCAAGCCAGATGTCTGTGCGTCTTTGACTACACCTAGGTTATTTGGTGTTGAAGGCCTTCCTAGGTCTGTGTCAGAACGTCCAGCTGACCATTATCTTTTGGAAGATATTAGACCTGGGCATGTGTCCCTTTTACCCTTGTGCATCCTACTTCTCTTGTCAAGGAAACCTTACTTCTTAGAACTGGTAGCAATGGCAGTGCAATCCCTAGGTCCTCCTGTTTGGTGGATTTGAGGAGCAGGAACACAGGGGATGCCTTGACACATTTAGGAATCCAGTCAGGAATCCAGTCTCTTTGGAAACAAAAACTTTGCGAAAATATATACCACTTTTTTTCTTCATATGAAACTGAAAACAGAAACTGTCTAATTCATTTGTCGTCAGTTCAGAGACCTTTGTTGTGTTTTGAAGTAAAAAAAAAGAACAAAGGTGCTTCATGATAAAATTATGAGAGTTCATGAATCCGCTAAAGTTCTAATATCTAAGAAGATGCAATATGATTGTATTCCTTTGCTTTTCTGTTGTTTCAGTTAGGATGTTAAAAGTAGCCTACTTTCCATCACTGACTTGTCCATTGCATATTTCCATTTCCAATTCCTTAATCAGGTGTCCTAAGCATCTTGCATAGAGGAGACATAAATGCTAAAATTCTTTTAGTGTACTGGAAAAAGGTATTTTTACAGTGAGAAGCTTTAATTTTAACCAACTCATTGGCTTTTGCAATCTGGAACAATGGATTAACAATTTAATAAAACTAATACAACTGATGATTTATTGTTCTATGAAATAGGCGTATAGAGTTCTTTAATAACAGATAACTGCAGTAGTCACAAACTGAGAGTTAATGAGGAGGAACTATTTCAAAGTAAAGGAGAAAATTTTCCAATATGCTAAAGTGATAAAGATAACTTTATTAATAACAACAACCTCTATGACAATAAAAAAGCTCAGTAACATGAATTTCTCTCTTTTTTTTTTTTTCAAAGATTTTAAATTATTTTCATCTCAGGTGACTATAATGTCCTCCCGGTGCTTTCGCTGCCTTCCCTGTACATATTTTGAATGCACATAATTTGCTGTACATTCAGTTATCGTCAAATAGATTTCAAGATGCTCAAAAGCATTAGCTAATGGTTTGTACAGCTTAGAAAGCATAGCATGCATGGTACAGGTTAAAGTTTTGTGCCAGTTGAAGAGCCAATGACTGCAACTATTTGTATGATGGACATTCTATTTTCTAAAGATGTCAAAATTTTCAAAGTTTCTAAGGTGAAATACACTGTCAGATATCAAGGTTTTTCATAAAGAAAAGAAAAACAAAAAAAAATCCCACTGCAATATTGTTTTAATTCATACTTAATTTCAGTAAAATAGAAATGTTTCTCTTCATTTTTGAATTTTTAAAAATTTTGCTATGTTACAATGTAGGGTAAAACAATCAGAATGAAGCTATTTTAAAATGAATTATCAAAAATTTTACATTGTATTCTCTTTGTCGAGCATATCCAGTTTTCTGAAATGGCATATTCCAAGGAAGTTGAATTCCATCTAAAGCTTCACCAATCCATTCTGCTCTCTAAAGTTCTGTTAAAAAAATCTTTCAGTATAAACCTTGCTTTAATCCATTCCATAACTTCCTTAGCCAGCTTTATTCTGAAGAGAAAGATGAAAGGTTTCCAAATTGGTTTTAAGTAAAAAATACTTCTCAGATTTTAGTTTCCAGTTTTGGCTTTTGTATATTACTCCTTTATCTCCTTTCAGCTCAAAATGAGCTTGTTGTCTTACTAGACTGAAAGGACCCTTAAAACTTCTGACTTACTATCCCTTAAATTAAGGGAATGTGAGATACTGAAGTTAGTAATGACCTTTGTTTTGGATAATTTTGGCTTGCTTCTGTAAAGGAAGTTCCTTACTTACCTTTCAGCTTGAAAAAATCATAGAAGGAAACCTGAAAACTCATTATTAATGACATAATCCAGCTGAGAATATGTGTTTGGGAGTCAACACGTCCTGTCCAAAACTCCCTGTTGACATATCTGGAGTGACTTAAATGCTAATTGAGTGCAGGATGCTAATTGGATGCGTGATAGATGTTGCAGGAGCTGATGTTAGATACATCAGGAGTGTATTCCTCCTTGAGGATTCCCAAAGCCATTTCAAAACTCTTGTATCGCGTGTCCAGCTGAATGACACAGTAAGTTAAGCATCTGTAAGCAATTTCAGGTTGTTCTCAGCTGCTTGCTTATAATTCTGGGTTCTGTTGACCATGAGCAATGAAAGAACCCAATCACCATCACAAAGTGGCTGCATGAAAGACAGATCAAAGAGAAGCAAACGGGCTGGGGTGACTGTGGAGAGTAGGACAGGAGTGGAAGGAGACAATTTTTAATTCAGTGCATACTGCAGGCAGGCAAGGGTAGTGGCAGAAGTGTGCATCTGGATTGGAAGTGCTCAGTAGCCCAAACAGCAGGAACTCAGTGGGATCTTTTGTTGATTCTGAATTCCTGCTGGTGTCCAAAGCAGCTGTTTCCCCTTTCCCTCTCTCTCTTCCAGTATGATGCACAGCATGAAAGAAGACAGCATAATACAGTTTCATTCTTCTGCTTTTCAAGCACGGAATATAACTAAAGCATGACGTTTATGAAGTTCCCTTCATTACCAGACTTCTCAATTTCTTCTAAAGGGCATATTTGTTTAATTCCCTACTGACTCTATCACCTAATTGCAGTTGTAGACTTTGATCTAATTGTAGTTGTAGACTTTGATAATGACTAGGAAGTTCCAAGGGATGCAAATTTCTATTATTTCTTGCATAAAATATGGAAACAATTGGATATGTAAGCAGAACTCACATTTTCTACCTGAGAAGGGAACTGGAAGGAAAGTTGCACAAAAATGTTCACTCAGAGACTAAAGGATGCAGCTGATTTCTGCGATTCTCAGCCAAAAACTGAAATAATGAAATAAAAGTGAATCAGTCATGGAATTATCATGGAGCTTGCAGCTGTACTCTGTTGTAATGGCATGTAAGGTATATTCCTCTCCTTCCACCCATTCTTGTTTGTAGATTGAGATTGGTGACTATTTGAACAAGGATCATTTCTCATCTTCAGTACCGGTATTCTGCAATCTTGTCATATTTGGCACTTAGACTCTACTCTATTAAGTATGACAAGGAAAAATGATAATACATAGACTGCATTCATTTGAACATCTTAAACAGAGTTTTTAATTAACTTAAAAATTATATTTAAAGTAAAATTTTAAACTTTTAACTTGTCCCTTAAGAAGGCTGACACTAAATCTGATAAATCTGAGTATGTGAGGGCTCTAAAATGACTTTCAAGATGAAGAGTTAAAGCAGTTGTAATATACCACAGACAAATGGAATTTAAGATTCCTTCTCAAGCTCACTGTTATATTTCTAGGTATGATATTGTCTGCAATGCACCAAATGGGCTTTCTAGAGCAGGATTTGTTTGAGAAAATCTTTTTACAGTTGAGCATATATGAAAGAAATGCAGTCTAAGAACAAATCTGGAAATCTGAGCTTCCTTTCCACTATGCATCACTTAATGTTTCTATCAGGTGCTCAGCAGTCTTTTCTTGGCTCTCCTGTGATCTTATTTACACATCTAAAACCAGCAACAGAGATTCATATGCAACTTTGCAAAGAGTATGGAAATTTATTTCAGGTGACACAGTAAAAGATATGAGAAGAACATCCTTAAAATGGATTAATCATATCCATTTCTTTAGTACATATTCCTACTGCTCAGATAGAAAAGTGTTGATATTGAGTGGAAACTGTTCTCCGGAATATTCATGAAATCAAATGTTAGTCAGCTAATATTATTGAAATGATCAATGTAAGTCAAAATAAAGATGTAGAGTTGTTCTTAAAAACTACAAGGATGGATTTTCTTTATTTTTTTGTATACGTAGAAAATAAAGAACTGGGTTTCTAACAGGTCTCAAAACGCATTTGTAATTTCAATTTTAAGAACAATTAAACATGCTAAACAATTTCACAGCAATCCTGCCTGGTCAGGCTGCACAATGCTCAAGTATTTTAGTGTTCTGATTTCCCATCAGTCACATTTATTCAATCATGGAATAATCACTAGGCCCCTGGACACTGTTGAGATTATTCATGACAGACTGACATGGTTAAGAAAAAGTGTTGAATGATGAAAGCAATTGCTGAAAAAGTCTTTGCTTGGTCCTAACTTTTTTCATTTTTAAATGCATACTTTTGTTTCTCTGGAGAAAAAAAAGGCAAGAAGCAGAACTAGGAGTTCTGGCATAACACAGGCTGTTCTGGCAGGCTCTGCTGCTTCTCTGACTGTAGGGCTGTACAATGGGTTTATTAAGTTTTAATTTCATCAGAATTAGTATGTTTTGTCTGTTTTTCTTACAGTGATATTGACTCGTAGGTAACTTACCTGTTTCAGACACTGTAGGAATAATTGGAGAGACATTTAGAGAGTCTCCTCCTCAAAGATTTTTCTGCTGACTGAAACTCTAGACAGAAAATGAAGACTTGTTGTTTTTTGAAACTGTATTTTAGGAAAGCAACTGAAAAGCAAAGTGTGACAGTATAGGATTTCCCAGGAGCCTGAAAACCATCTATTTTCTACCCTATGCTAGCACAAGAACTGGATAATGTGTCTTTGACAAAACTGCCCTCGCTATGGTGGCTTTTAAATGCTTTTGATGCTGTTTCCTGATGTTTATAGGGAAGAACTTCTCCAGGTTTTGCTTGGATAGACAAGAACACAAGATCGGAACCATAGCCATAGACTAACATTTTCTCATGTTGTTTGGTGATGGAATCTTGTGCTCTCAGTTTTCCTGGATCTTTTATGAGGGAGGTATTTTTCATAATATAATCCAGCTATTCTTTGGAATAGGATTGTACAAAACTAATGTAACAATTCAAATTCTTTGCCTTTTCTTGGTGATTCTCTAAGTTCATAATCTTCTTGGGCTGTCTATTCACTATGTTCCTTAAGGGACCTCCTAGGTAGGTACAATTTTTCCAAAGCTGCTGAAACACCTTGCAAATTCCAAGCAAGGAAAACCACTCATCATGTCCACTTACCAATAGTACCCTTTTTCCTTTGCCATGAAATTGTAACAGAGATTGTGCACATCGTAACGTTCATATTGACTTCCAACATTTTCTGTTTTGTGCTTCTGCTATTGTGCCAAATATCAGATCTGCAAGGGTGTTCAACTGGTTAAATACGTAAATGGGAACCAAGTGAACTTTTCAAAAGTGCCTTGATATTTAATTCAACTGATGTTACAGGCAGTACAAGACTATGCTTTGTGGAAGAATGGTGTGTTATCTGCTGGGCTTCTCTCTGTTAAAATTCTTCATGGCTTTGCTCTGCTTTGCTTTCACAATCTGCTCTTCCCAACCTTCTCTTCAACTCACATAATTTGAATCTTTATTTGATTTTTCTGCTCTCTCCCAGCTATCTTGTAACTTATAAAAATGCAATAGGAAACTTTGTCATCTGACTTATGAATTACTCTTTCTCCTTCTTAAAATATTCCTTTTCTAGATAGTCCATAACCGATCGGGTCTACAAAGCACATTTTACCTCAGGTATGAAGGATACTGTATACAAGTAAATTGTATTGTCTCTTTAATTGTATTTATTTCTTGTGTAGTTTGCTTCACAGTTGAACAACAGTACAGGGCTTTAGAGACATTAGGTAGATTAACAGCAAGGTATCAGGCTGGTTGTATATCTGAAATTTAAGAATACTGCTAGTGGGATACTAATTCAGCACATGATTAGAAGACAGGTCTGGAGCTGAGACAGAAAAATATATTAAAAGTAGAGCTTTCTCTTTTCTTTACTTTGTGAGCACTTTGTCCTTTGGGGTTATTTTACTGGATTTAACAAGAACAAACTTTTCTCCACTCTCTCAAATAAGTAATAATTTAATTGATATAGTCTGTCATATAACCCTATAGCCCAAACTAGTCTAACTAGTATTTTTGCTTTTAAATTATTTTATCCCATCTAACTCCAGAATAGTTATTTTTCAAAAGTTCTAAGCAGAACTTTGGAAGAAATTAGAAGAAAAAGTAGAGTTTTCAGGCAGTGAGAAATAGAACCTACAGGTATAAAGCAATATTCATTTGGAAAACAACCAGTACAGTAGAAATTCACCTCAACACAGGGAAATGACCCTGCTATTTCTCTATTAAATATGAGATTTTTCTAGATTATATATGACTGATCTTTCCTCAAGTACATTTGCTAGAGAAGTGGTCCTTACAACTGTCAGATGTTGATTTTCTCAGTGTCTGTTTTTAGATATTGAAACAACAGAACATAGTTAGCATTATTGATCACATTATTTTATGGTATTGACCTTGAGTGGACAGAGATGCCTTCTTGGGTTACAGCAGGCCTAAGGGCTGGATTTTTTTGCAACTGAAGTTCTTTTCATAATGTAAAATTGAGATTAGAGAATTTTAATTATATGAAGAGCGAATGAGCTACTGTAGAGGGCACGATGCTAACAGCTATTCAACACAGTATATAGACTATCCATAGAGAGGATAGTAGAAAACAGACGAGTATTTGAAGTTCCTCTTTTCTGTTTTAGTGAAGGAGCTCCGGTCTCTGTCTGGTTTCTTCTTCCTGCTTTCTTTTTCTTTAATAAAATTTCATCAAGAAGCTAGATTCTTATAGGTTCTACAGTGTTCTTGAAAAAAAATAGCCCTGAATTGCTTGGAGTTTGGCAAAAACGCTTGAGGGAGGTTGACATAACTGAAAATTTGCTTATGCACTCCCTGTCCTCCTTTCTGTGCAGTCATCTCCTCTTGGTTACTTTCTCCAATCATGGGCTGGCTGTAACATTTCGCATTGTCCCTCCCAGAGAGAACTGGAAGACTCATCTTCTTGGCATAGATTTCTCACAATTCAAAACATTTAAAAATTAATAACATTAGCTGTCTCTGCTCTGTTACAGAAGTGATGAAGAATCTCAGAGCTAACCCTAATAATATCAAAGTGCGGGACTGCACCTCCACACTGCGCACAGCTCTCATGGCAAGGGGAATAGGGTAAGTGTAATAACAACCTTTTCCACTGGGCTTTGGAATAGTTCCTAAATAGTTTGTACAGTCAGTGGGAGATTTGGATGTGTCAGGGTGGCCAAGTCTCGGAGAGATCCCAAAGGAAAGACATTCTGCTTAGAAAGAGGTATACACAGCAGCATATGGCCTGCTAATTAAAATCAGTATTTTCCAAAGCTTAGAAAATGGGGCTTGGGTGCCAAAGTGGCAAATGCTTTTCTAATCTCATCTCAAGTTTTTATAGGTCATATATAAATGCATACTTTGTTAATCATCTGTTTTGCTAAGAGACATTTTGTAATTTTTGCCTTTTTTTTTAAACATCGTTTCTAAAGAAATGCCTACATATGCTAAAAACTGCTGGGGGCGCTATTATAGTTATGAAAAAACCCAAAGCATTTCTACCAAAAGAGAAATTATTTTTGGCAATGTAAAAACCTTAAAATTAGGAAACCCCTACTCATTATATACTTGGAAATGTAAATTTAGTTTCCTCTGGTTTTTTTTTTCCCTCCAGAATACAGAAAAATCTCTACCCTCTTCACAGTGGCAAAGGCACAAAACTGCAGTGAATGTATCAGCTGCAGACTTATGGATAGATAAAATTTTCTAAGATTTTTTGCTTTTTGAGAAGTAAAACGCACAGGTTTGAAAAAAACCCCTTTGACTGGGCGAATTCTATACTTCTTGCTGTTCCAAGCTGTCATTACAGAGACAGAACTTGTGCAGACTCAGCACTGACTGTGACTGTCCCAGGTGGTGCAGTCTTCCAGGGAACTATCTTCACCTGCAGAGCCTGCTGTCTCTACCTTTTCAAAGTAAATTGACAGATGTCCTTAATGGGCTTCTCAAATGCTAGCTGCAATTCATCTCAAGGGTTTTGGCAGCTGTGAGTATCCCCAGCCAACCAATTCTCCTTTTCTGTGTGCTGCTAGTCCTGTAATTGTATGCAACAGGAACAAAATTTTAAAATTCAGCGTGCAATAGTGTAATGCTACTTGTTACAAGTAGGATGAAATTCAGGAAGATGTGGTAAGTGCAACATTATTTAGATTTCTCCTTAGCCCTACTTTTGGCTTGTTTCTCTGGCCTTCTAATACTGGCATGTTACCTAGTGCAGAGGCTTGTTGCCATCTGAACAGATGGGTATGAGTGTAGGTGGCTAGGAGGACATGTTTGCTCATCAAACATGTTTGTCCAAAGCAGTATTACCAGCCAGATATATTGGATCAGCTGTTCATCCTGGGCTTTTACATCTATGTTTAAAACTGCTACTCTGATAAAAAATGCATTATATCATAAAATAATTAAATGTTTACAACCCTTTGAAATGTGCCTTTTTTAATTTGGGAGAAGTCAGCATTTTTACTTCTTAAATGCCTGGGTTGCAAAAGAGGCATTACGACCAAGTTTCAGCTACAAAGTTTTAAAAAAATCCTCTGAAAACACAGAGCTGTACCTTTTAGGGGACAATTAGATGGTACTGAAAGAGCCTATTGTAACATTTCATTAGGAGTATAGAGCACATCATTAGATCCTATTAAATTTTTACTTTTGTACCTTAGATTCAATTACTTAGTACTAGTAGTAGAGTAACTTGTGGAACTATATGTAGTGATATCTGAAATCTGCCTTAATTAGCGAGGTATCACAAGATGAGCATTAATCAGTGTTTTTAAACTGATTTTCCCCTTTCTGTTCCAGCAGAAAATGTGTCAGAGAAGTAGAAGTGCTGTTTAGTTTTTATAGACTGCACATATTTAATAATTAGCAGTATTGTTATGATTTTCTCATGCGAGGTACTACTTCTGACTTTTTTGTATGCTGTGCTGCATTAGACAACATTAAACAGGGCAGTTGGCTAAGTGAATTAAATCTGTGTTGAAAGTTGTGGCTGCCTCATGGTTCCTGTCTCAGCTGCCTTTTTCTGAGTGCTTCAAGATAAACCTGTGGCTCACAGAGCTGGAAACCTACTAGAAGCACATAGTTAAAAATGTGAGGAAGCAGCATTCATGCATATCGTGTAGTATCTAGCATCCCCTCTTTCTTCTTCAGCTTGCATAATTTTTCCTGCTGTCTTTCAAGAAAGAGCTGAAATAAGGAAAGATGCGTAGACAGGGGATAACAGATTGCTGTCCTGAGCTGAACACTTTGTTTTGAGATTTAGATGCTATGATAAGGCTGTGAATGAAATACAACAATTCTTACAGTTCTCTACATCTCTTATGTTGTTCAATGTAACAATAATCAGAATGTGGCCCCCTGATATGTGCTATATCCCTGCAACAAAAAGCATGCAACGACGGAGCCTGCAATAAGGGCCTTTTAATCTGAGGAAAGTCACTATGGAAATGCACCTCACATAACTGACTCTGTGATCTAACTTAGAAGTAAACTTTTAACTGAGTCTTAGAAAATGTAATTTTTAANTTTATTTCTTTTTTTTTTTTTTTTTTTTAATTTTTTTTTTTTTATTTTTTTTTTTTTACAGAGTGTAAAGGTATTCTGAATGGTAAACTGTGCTGTACAGTCCTATGAATGAGTTCCTGAAGATCAAATTAGTCTTGGAATGAAACCTTAAGCCCATGTCCTCAGAAGTGTGCAGCCTCTTGACTTCCACTGTTTGGACAAGTCCTATATTCCCTGTTCAGTGTGACACTTAGTCTTTTTGAAGTCTCTTGGACTGTACATGGGTAGGCACATGCTGAAACAACTTTGATGGATTGTAATTATGATTTTCCTTATGAGTCAATTACCTGAAGTGTTAAGGTTGGATAAAAATCGAAGCACTTGGTGCCTCTCGCAGCTCAGTGACATCATAATTGCCTAGCTCAGTACTTCAGAGCAAATAGAAACCCACTGGACCCTTCCTCTGAAATGGAAGGTGAATTAATGGACATAAATGAAACTTTTCTTTTGAAGCTGATTCAAATATGGTTTGAGCAAATAAAACATTTATTTTCTGGAGACCTGCATAAGTAGATTTATTACAGATATTGGCTACTTCTATAAAGGAAAATGGAATATTTGTCATTATTCCTCACCTGCATTATTTTTCTTCTGTACTGCAGTATCTCAACTTTGATTTTCTGCAATTAAAAGTGCTAGCAGGTATTTCTAGAATTTCCTTTCCAAATGGAGCAAAGGGTGAATAGCAAATGGGCACACAAATTCTGTTCTCCTAAGCCAAAGGGCTTATTAATTCTGTGTCTGCTGGAAAAAGTCAAGGAGCTACACCAGAATGTGCTTTGAGGCCTCTTTCTCCTTTGGAACATACCTTGGAGTAAGTGTTATTTTTCCCCTTTTAAGTTGCTTTCGACATTAAAAAAAACCCCCACACAGTTGAATCACTAGGGATTGTTTGGATCTCTGTTTCTTACTTTAAATACAATGCCTTCAAAATCCTGTATGATCTGCAGGCATTTATATTGCAGTTGGTAAAACCATAAATCTGTGCTATTGAAGATACATTTTAACAGGTATGAACCAGTGATTATCTCCTGCATGATCATATGCCACGCCTATCATGTTACGAAAAGGTGGGAGAACTATTGCTGGAACCACCCTCTTTTATAAAATGTTTAATTGCCTGTGTCCCAAGTCTCCAAGGTCCAGCTCTGGTTTGTCTCAGCTGCACAACCTTGTTCACTCTGCTGAAAAAGACTTGTGAGAAATTCTGTTGAAAGGTAAGAAGGATAAAACATAGCCAGCAGTAGGAGAGTTGAGACCAGATTATCAAGTAGCTCACAGATTCAGGAGCATAAAAAGCAATATAGAAAGACAAAACCCTGAAAAGAAGAAGTGGTCAAGGGAAAAAGGAGGTTAATCAGGATCATTTGGTAATTGATTCAAGTCAGTGGTGTTGATGGAGTAGCTGGACAATGGCAGCTTGGCACTGCAGAGGTGCCAGTCCTGGGGCTGTGCAGGTTGACCTGACCTTGCTGGACTGGTGCCCATCTGGCCAGCAAAAGGCCCTGAGGGCCCCCACTGGGCTGGGACGCTACTAATGGCTGGCCATATAGCTCACCCAGTCCCAGCTGCCTTTCGTGTGACTTAGCCAACAAGCCACTGCTTGCTCCTTTAGCACTGTACATCCCGCTCACAGAGTCTTTGCATCTGCTGCTGTGTGAGTTGACATAGGCTGGCAGCCAGAACAACCACAAAACCACAGCTGAAGTGCAAACAGTAATTTATTTCATTACCTCACTAACTTCTCTAGAATCCTTAAGCAACACCTGGGTGGAGACACACAAGTGGGAACGCTGGCACGGCCAGGAATACACCATCCTGGCGATTGGCAAGGCTGCTGTTTGCACCCATTTGTCGCGGGCCCACACAGCCCATGCTGTGATCTCCCCTGTGCTCTTTTATGATCTCTGAGCTTTGATCTTCTCTCTCCCAAGACTGGGAGCTCAAGCAGGTCTGTCAGGGTGCCTCCTAGTCTCTGTAAACTCCTGTGTTATCTCTACACAGAGATCCTACTTTTCAAGACAGTCAGGGGATCAACAACAGAAGGTGCAATATATATAATTTTCCACACTGTCATTCTTCAGGCCTTGGCATTCTCAGCTGCAAGGTCACTTGAATGAATCTACCATCCTCTTTGCCATTCTTCAGCTTTTAACTCATTCGTCTCTACAGCCACTGAACCTGCCCAAACATGCTAGCCCAGAAGAAGGGCTGGGAAAAAGAACCTTTTTGCTTAACCCAGGGAAAGAAGAAATTAAAGGAGGTGCTGAGCTGGTGTCAGTGTACCTGGGGAACTCTGTCAGACTCCTGGCAGTTGTACCGGTCTCTTCCTTTTATGCAGTTCCTTCTCTTCCTGGTGTCTGTTGTGTGAGAAAGGACAAAGGTGGCTTAGGTGCCACTTTCTGAGAGGTGATTCACAGGTCCATGTCCTGATTGGGAGAGATGTGTCCTGCCTCCTGGAGAGAGGGGCTCCAGCTCCGCTGAGAGACAAGTGACTGAGGCACATGACCTTCTTCCCAGTGTATCTCTCCCTGTGATGCTTTTTAGGGCATGTAGATACTGGGGCTACTGGTGTCCTCAACTTCCTTTGGAGTGTCTGAACTTCTGGGAACCAGTAGTATCACTTCTTGTGCACTTCAGGGACATACCCATATTCTCTCCATCATTTTCACCCTTTGAAGAATGAATAATTTCCTTTTCTACTGTAAAGTGAAAACTTCTAGTTTTTAAGCACAGATTTTTCCACACAAATTTGGGTCACTTTCAGTGGAAAAACCCTATACCCACATTCTCTCTCAAAAAAGGTGACACTCAAGCAAAAGAATACCAAAGTGTGCTGTAGACTCTGAGATGAAAAATTTAAGAAAGCTGCAAAACCTATAAGCTTTTTTTTTTGTTCCACTGAGCTGCTTGAAAACATGCATCCTTAGTAGTGATGTAATCTGCAATTTTAAAAGATAACTAAAGTCATAAAGTAGAGGGAGTGCCATAACCTTGTATTAGTATTGCTTATAAAAAACTTATCAGTTGTTTTGACTTTGTACTGACTACTGACTATCTGCATCCAGTGCATCTTTCTATTTTATATATTTTCATTGCTATTGCAGAGTGGAAACTAACCTCCAGAATTCAGGGGGAAATGATGGCTCAAATGCCTTTGTGAATCATTCTAAGCCTCATTGAAACAGGGATGCAGCTAAATGACTGTAGATATTCAAAGCCTGTTTAGAAATCCCTGACATACTGGTAAATGAAAATGACAGTCTCATTCTCTTTAGAGAATGAAATTATTCAGAATAGCTAAGGGGAAATGTTATTATGTGAATCAATTCAATACTTATTGATTAATCCTGCCTCTGGTGTTAGAAGTTTTCCCCTTTCATGCTAGAATACACAAAAATCTCAATAAATTTGAGGACATTCTTATGCTGGTAGGGTTTGACACACTCTCTAAGTATTTGGAACACAGGATGACATTTTTTCTTAAGACAGGATTTTGGAAGTCTCCTTGTAAAAGTGACTGCCGTGTCTCAATTCAGGAAAATGGGGTTTCTTAGAAAGACTAAGAACGACCAGCCTGTAGACAGCTCTGGAATCTGCTGTCCCATGATAGCTTTGGCATTCAGCAGCCATGGTTTCACGTTATCACTTGATTTCTCCTTAAGTCTTTCCCAATCAGGTGATGGAAATGTATGCTACTTTGAGTGCAGACTATCAAGAGACATAAGTATAGCTTTCTCCCAGCTTAGTGCTTTTTTCCAGTCTATAAACCATGAAGCAACTGATGTTCCTGCAAAAGGTCATCTTTGGATTTGGACATAAAGGAAAGACATCTTTAAGCCTGCCCCTGAGATAGATTGGAGGAACTTTAAATCAATAGTGGACATATCGAGCCTACAAAGCAATCCTTTCTGCCAGTTGCCCACCATATACTTTGGGGACAATATGCTCTCTCCCTATTCCTGGACCCTAGGAGGTGGCAGAAAGAGACAGCATTTGCCCTTTAGAAAAGAAATTAATTTTTGTCAGATACTGGCATTTCACCACCTCCTGCATATGGAATTGAGAGGATCAACACTTAGCAATTACCTTCACAACCATTGCAAATATGTGTGCCCCATTGCAGCTTAGATAATGCCAGAATGAAACTTGCTTTTCCTTCTCTTTGCAGTAGCAATGTCAGGGCATATTTAACCTTGCCTTTTCATTGGAAAAGGTTAATGTATGGCAAGACCTGTACTCTGCACCAAAATAATTCCAAAGCTTTGGTGAATATTAGGGTTAATCTTCATAGCTGTATCCTGTCTCTATAGACAGCATAAAAATCAAGCTTCTTCAGGCTTTGAAATACTTAGGTCTGTTCAATAAGCCATTATGAACAGATAATGCATTTAGCAGAAGACAGCTTCAGATCAATACCAAGCATTTACATCTGATTTTTGCATTTTAGAAGTAGTTCCAGAACCTTTTCCTCCCTCTGATGCTCTATGTCCAACAATAACAAGCAACCTCAAAACACCAAAATTGTATTTTTTCAGCATGTTTGTTTTGCATATTAAGGTGATTCTTTGGAATTAAGTAATAAAAACCTAAAAGTAGACTTCTGGTGAATGGGAACTAATTTTGCTTCAGTTTTTTATGGTGGATGTTACTTTATTGTTGAAATCTTTGGCTTGGCTTGTTGGTGAAAATTTCCATAGTACTGACTTAAATTTAATATGAATCTGAATGTAATTTCATCTTTCTGTAGTTCAGAATTTATTTTACTTTCTGTTTGTTACAGAGCACATTACTATGAAGTTTTTGCCCAACATTAGGTTAATAAAAATGAAAATCTGCTTGATAAAAGGAGATTAGACTGTTTGTTAGATCACAAGCAGTTTTTTCTCTTCTACTTTATCACCTGCCTCTTCCTAGCAATGATCAAGTACTGAGTAGTAGTTTAGAGTAGTAAGAGTAGCAGTTTAAAAAAAAAAAAAAATCCTCAAAAAAACCCCCAAACAACAACCAAAAATCCCCAAATAAAAAAATGCCCTCTTAGCATTTTGAAAAACATAAGTTGTTTTCCTGAGGGTAGTGTGTGGTTCTCTGGTCCCCACCGCAAGTATGATGAACAGCAACAGAAGGGTCTCTGGATTTACCAGTTAGTCTGCCAGCTCCTTTAAAACTGCCACAGAATTGCTGAGGAAACCTATCATGCTCTCTGTGATATTTGCACAGTAAAGCTGAAGAAATGGGAGTTAATCCTATTGACCCCACAGTTCTCCTCCTTGCATTTGGAAATGCTCCAGATTCTCTTACACCTAATTTGGTTCAAGAGCAGATTACATAGGTTTTTTACTATTACTGCCATTCTGAATAAAAATGAGGGTGATCCCATTAGAGCATTTGATAATGGTTGGGAAAACTTTCTGGAACTTGTTTTTTTTAAAAAAAAAAGCCTTGGTTTTTGCATTAGAGGGATCTTGTTTCAGCAAAGGCATTTGTATGCTTGTGTCTTTCCTAAATCTGAGGAGGTAATGCTGCCTTTTTTACCATACCAACTCAATCCAAAAGCTTTTCTAGTTTTTCAGTGTGTATCTAGGGTTAGTTAATACTTGGCAGTTTGCAAGATTCATTACAGTGTCAAGTTTCTCACGTTTTCTCTGTTTAAAGGCTAAAATATTAAAATGAAAAATTTATTTTCCACTTTCAATTAATTATTTGGTTTTGGTTTTTTTCTAACCTGCTAAAAAGCATGCAGAATGTAGTACTTATCTACTCATTATTCTAGAGGGGGCTGGTAGATGCTTGTAATTTTAGCATCTTGTTTCAAATTTTGTAGTCTGTCAAACTTCTGCAATATGGTGCTGAAACTTTCTATGAAAAATGTCTGTATCCAACTGAATTTCTTTTTTGGATGCTTCAACCAAGACAGCAAAGCTTTTTCCAAGAACGACAGTAAGAGAAAACACTACGGACCTTTTCTTAGACACTATAGATTCCCTGTGGTATTAGATTAGGCAACAGATATTTGGTTTGAAGCTGGCCTTTGGGTTAGCCATGTGAAAATCCTCCCAAATGTGGCCAAGACACAAGCTTTCAGGTCTTTGAGGACTAGTATGAAGCAGAATAAAGTGAACTTGTGAAACAGTAGTCATTATCTGCCAGACTCTTCCCTTTCTGAGCTCTGAAATTAGGGATCCCACTCTTCATGCTCTTTGTGTCTCACATAACTGAGGTATGATTTTTTTGAGTGAATGGGGTTGATTGATGTTCTTTGTTTTAAGATATGGATAGGTTCTCCCTTTCTCCCTTTCTTCTTTTCCTGCCTAGACTTATGAATTTTTGTTGGTTCTGAGGCTTACAGATAAAGCACAGCTTCCATCCCTTCATCCTTCCTCTACTCCCTTGCAGTGAGATCCTGCAGAGGGCCCACCTGGAGGAAAGATTCTGTTGATATCTGGTAGATAGATGGAGAAAAAGTTTTCATGGAGTGTTCACTTCAAACACTGTGCATCAAAAGACATATGAAAGACAGTCTGAAGATTCAAGATACATCTTCTGCAGACGTCTTCTATCAGGAAAAGTCACCTTTTTCATCATGGAAGAAGCCACAAAAACATCTTGTCAAAAGATCTCTAGAGAAGTTAATTTTCTCTTGTCCAAAACCTGTGAAGCAATAACTGTATTACCCAAACAAAAATAAAAAGTTCCTAATTTAAAAAGCAAAAAAGCCCAAAGCCCAAAAACACCCCTCAACCCTCCAAAACCTTAGCTTAAAAAAAAAGCTTAACCATACCATATCTATTTGATATGCCCTGGGTAGCTGAGAAAAGGAGAAGCATAGTTTAGTCTGTCCAAATGTGATAGAAATTTGTCAGATATCTGGCAACCTAGAATTATGTAGGTTAACCCAGGGTTATGTGGGTCAAGCCTAGGACATTAAATGAAATCAGAAAAGAATTGTTCAGTTAAAATTTGAGTCTGTATAGTTTGTCTTTTTAAAGGTCTCCTCAGCACAATATATGTCTATGCTTGCTTTCCTGTAAATGAATCCAAACTCCACCTATAATTTTAGCTCTCTACCTGTTTTGTGTCTCAAGACAAGGTTGTTTTGTCAATTACATCAACCACATGCTCGTTCCCATCTGTCTCAAAGGTTTCTTTCAATTAGACTATAGTATCAGTTTTGACATCCCCTGGTGACAGAACCATAACCATCATCCTATCCCTAGGCTTCGTTTAGAAATATATTAGCCCTGTGAGACCTAACTTTAATCTAAATCAAACCAATATGTGTCTTAATGACAATTCTGACTACCTCTTAAAAATTATCTTGCTTTTCTGTTTTTTGATTTTCTGAAACCACCCTAAAGCTTAAACAAAAATCATGATTCAAATGAGTACAGGAAATCCATTACAGACTGCTGTCTTGTCCTTGCCTGAAGTCCATTTGTAAACCAAATTGCAAAGCAAACACAAAAAACCCTAACCAAAACACACCCCCTAGAATTTTCTGTCTGTTTAACTTTTATGTGCAAATAAATCTTTAGCTGAGATTTTGTAGTTTAGCAGAGTTTAGGGCTATTGAAAGCCCACTTAAAAGATAGGGGAATGAAATGTACTTTTAGCTCTGTGCTTAATATGATCTGTCTTCAGCTCAACCTAAAGGTCTCTTCTCATTGAAATGGAAGACTTTCTACCTTCTGCACCTGACACCCATGAGAATTGCTCAAGCTGTACCCGCTTAAGCTTTGTCCTGAAGCATTATTTTTTGTTGAAAATGCAATATAAGTAGATCACCTGTAATTCTGAATCCAGATGCTAAGCTTTATTATAAAGCAAGATCTGTTTTATGTGAGGATCCAGAGTAATCATCAGTCTTACAGCTAAGAAAATGGTTCAATTCACAGTGCTCTCACCTCTACATGAAGGGCTGCTCTTGACAAAGTTTTGAGGGTTAACCCCAGTAGGCACAGCCTCACTCAGCTGTTTACTTTCCCTCCTTCCTTCTCCCACAAATGGGATGCAGGAGAGAATCTGAAGGGTAAAACTGAGGAAACTCATGGGTTGAGACAAAGACAGTTTAATAGGTAAAGCAAAAACTACTTATGCAAGCAAGGCAAGGGTTCAGCCATCCTGAGGAAAGCAGGGTTCTGTCCTATATAACAATGACTAGGGAAGACAAATGCCTTAACTTCGAACTTTTTTGCTTCCTTCTTCCTGCAGTTTTTATTGCTCAGAGTGATGGGATATACCTCTGATCAGCTGGGATCAGCTATCTCAACTGTGCTCTCTCCCAACTGCTTGTGCACTCCCACCCTCCTCACTGACATTGTGTAAGTGCTGCTCAGCAGTAGCTAAAACATCAATGTGTTATCAATCCTGTTTTCAGCATGAAATGCAAAACAAAGCCTCATATACACTATGAAAAGAATGAATTCCATCTCAGTCAAAACCAGCAGACAAAGTTAGTATTAGTCTCCATGTGTGTTTATGTGACTGAGGCCTAATAAACATACATTGGCCTCTTTTTGGCAGTAAAATTTTATCACCTCTGTTCAAATTCGCTCTTTCAAAACAAGTTGGACTGAGGAAACACCAATAAACACTTTGTTTTTCTACACTTAGCCTGAAGGTAGCTCAAACAGGCCTAGTCTAAATGCTGGCCTGATTTACCAGCCATGTGTACGCTCACTAGTTAGATATTGTAGTAAGGTTTAGCTTCTGATTTGATTTTCTCCAGAAACTCGTTTAGTTCCCCAGGACTTCTGGGATTAATCAGAAGAAAAAAAACCTACATTTAGCCTGTTTTTCTGTCACTAAGACTAAAGCTCTCATTGATCCAAACTGTAAACCAAGATTTAATACAATGCAGTCTTTCCCTCTGTACAAATGGCAAAAAGCTCAGGCAGATACAGCTGTCATTTTTCTTTCTGAAATATTCCTTGATAATCTTCACTCTTCACAGATCTAAGCTACTGATCAAGCAATCAGAACCATGTCTGAAAGACCAATAGGTCTCTTATTATCTGCCCTTAAATTGCGGTAAAAGACCTTCCAAGATCAATCAATAAACACAGATCTCTCAGCTTCTGTTTTGTCAACTTGTAATCTCAGCATAGTGCTGATTTTTTTCAAAGGCCATGTAACTGCACCTGGTTTGGAAAATAATTTCTCTTTCTATCAGCCAGCATTATATCTGTAAACTTTAATGGACTCACCACTGAATTCGAATGAGTAGAGCTGAATTAGAAAGACAGTCTAACACTGGTTTAAAATTTAGACCAAAATTAGGGTTAATCAACTATATTTAAATTAATACTAGCAATAGCATATCAGCTCCTGCAGTCATGATTCCTTATCTCTCTTTTTCAGCCTTTATAGAATAATCAGTATTACCCCTGTAAGCTACTTTCCTGAATGTTCTGCCTAACCATAATCATAAACTGGACAAACCTATTTTCTCTGGTACTGAAAATTACATGATGAGCTGTCATCATCCCTTATAGTTGAAGGTTTTTGCAAGTGTTTGGAGTAGACTTTAAAAACCTGAATTCTAACGCTTCTAAAAGCATCTTTGATAAGTAAGACAATTAATGCTGTAGTAATGGAAGTAAGGCTCCTGGTATCTTTAGTTTAGTCTTTCAGGATCTGGAGGCCTTGCAGGAGGCATGAAAAATATAATTTATTAAATAGTACATTGAATTTGCATTCTGACTGTATCCTGACACAGGTGGTGGGTGAGCCTACCAGGTGCAGTGCCCTGCTAGACCTGATATTTATGAAGAGGGAAGGGCTGGTGGCAGATTAGGCTGCCAGAGGCTGCCTTGGGCACAGCAAATAAGGAATGATAAAGTTTTTGATTCTCGGTGAAGTATGGAAGGCAATCAACAAAACCTCTACCTTGTCCCTCTATTCTTGGCACTGTCGAGGCTGCATCTCAAGTTCTGTGTCCAGTTGCAGGCCCCATACAACAAGAAAGACATTGAGGTGCTGGAACGTCCAGAGAAGGGCAGTGGAGCTGGTGAAGGGTCTAGAGAGCGAGTCATAAGAGGGTCAGCTGGAGTTGTTTAGCCTGGAGAAAAGGAAGCTGAGGGGAGACCTTATCACTCTCTATAACTGCCAGAAAGGAGGCTGTGGCCAGCTGGGGGTTCGTCTCTTCTCCCAGGCAACTACCGACAGGAGGAGAGGAAATGGCCTCAAGCTGACACAAATGACATTGGACATCAGGAAGAATTTCTTCACTGAATGTGTGGTCAAACATTGGAACAGGCTTCCCAGGGAGGTGGTGGAGTCACCATCCCTGGAACTAGTCAAGAAATGACTGGGTGTGGCACCTTAGTGCTATGATTCAGCTGATGTGCTGGTGATCAGTCAAAGGTTGGACTTTATGATATAGGAAGTCTTTCCCAACCTTAATGATTCTGTGATTCTATTCCAAGCAGTCAAACTGACAAATGCGCCTTTCTACTTGAGGCAGCCCTCATTGCACCCTGGAACTACCTGTGGAACTAATGAGCCAACAGAACCCTGGAACTTTCACCCTAGGATTCTGACCTTGAACCCTGGACTTTATATTAATTATAGTTAACACATCTACACATATAGCAAGACAAATAACTGCATGTTAGCGTTAGCTCTTGTTTTATTACAGTAAAATTCCTAGAATAGATCATAAAACTAATTCTTCAATCTAAATTTTCCCAAATCCTAACCCTATTTTTAAGACTAACCTGGATGTAAAACATAAAATAGAAAGCATATCCTCATAAGAAACATTTTACACCTTTATAGGTTCATCAGTTAAAACAGCATTTCCATATGTAGTCCTAACCTGATTGTAATTCTGAGTTTTAGTTTTATAACACCAGAAAAAACAGTAACAAGTTCCGTTTTCCTTTGACCTCTGTAGAAAATGATTTAGAAACAGCAAAACATAGCTCTGCAACTCAAGCTTTTTCATTCCTTAAGTTTTATCCTGACTTTTAATTAAAGTGAGAAGTATATGACTTCAGAGCCCACTTTATTATTACTAGTCCCTAATCTGTACTCTTCCAGGCTCTTCAAAATCCAAAAGGAGAGACAATTCTTCAGTTTATGATCTGACTTTCAGTGTTGTGCTACAGCCCAGCCTTAGACATGACCAGGCAAACGTCTTAGTTTTGGGTTGTAACTGTACTTAGTCTCTACAGATTTCAGCCCTTTTTTGCTTGGAAACTTGGGGATTCAATATTAAACTGGCTGTAGAACATGCCATTACAAGTGCTCTAATCCAAGTTTTAATCTCAGAACTCACCTTTATGATGGATTGGTGAAGCCAGATTGTTTAAATTGGGACCTTAACATGCAATCTATTCAGAGGCCAGGGTTCATGTTGCCTTTCATCCAATCCATAAAGACTAGGCTAGCATTTATCCTAGTTTTATGCCTACAGATTTTCCAAAATCCATGAAAACTTTCAGACCATCACAGTGAAGACTTAACCAAAATCTACATTTTAACACTGGTCTTAATAATCCATCAGATTCATCTACTTAGCCATGTAGCCCTTTCTTTCTTAATTGCTGCATGCAGGCAACTTTTGCAGTGTGCAGAGACATGATAGGTAGGAAACATCTTTGAGCAATTACTGGTTGAATAACATGCACAATAGATATCTAACATGAGTAAACTACAGTGGTAAACTCATGATCCTGATATGTCCCAAGCCTTTGCTAATTGGTTGATCCTCACTTTTTTTGAGTTTGTATCCTCACATTCTCTTCTTTTTCTTTAAGGCTTTATAACTTTTAGACCAGTATTTTTATTTTCCCTCCTGAACTCCTGATCTACCAACTATTACCATTTGAGCAATTACATTTGTCTTTTTTTCCTTACCTTGTTGCATAGTTTCTCACTTTACAAGATTTTTCTCAGTAAAACTCAGCCAAGGCCACACTCCACTGATGCCCCCAGATAGACCTTGAATCACAGACATTGAAGTCCTGTTGCAGCAGCAGGTCAGCAAGATTTTTGAGTGTGCCATGAGACGTCAGTGTTCTTGCAGGAGCCCTGTTGAATGTGTCAGTACATATAACTCCTTAGTGTGACTACTAAACAGTAATTCTAACCCTAAAACGAGACCAACAGCATCTCTTCAGACAAAAGAATCAGAAAACTTGTTGACATCTGTTCTTATTGAATGCTGCTAACATTTCAGGTTTCATCAACACAGCTATCCATATTATGCTTTCTTATATATTACTGACAGCTCTAAACATAATGGTAAATCAGGAATTCTTCCCACTCTTGTACCAACATTATATCATTAATTCTGTTCACATTATTTTTCATCTTAAATATGTATTAACCATCAGTTAAAAAGATCTTCAGCCTGAATTTTCTCAAATTTTAATGCTTATTCCAGCTATCAGAGAACAGACTGATCTTCAGGATAAGATACCTGAACCAGCTGCGACCAGGTCTTAACTTGCTCTTTGAGGCCAGGTCTTAAATTTCTTTAATTTACCTGAGCACTAACTCTAACCCACACTGATACCTAATCTGGGAGTGGATCAGGTTACCTCACGGATAGTTATTAGTGCAGGCATATCACGACTTGGTAGAAGCCAACTGTAAAAACAGTAGGTCAGCCCATTTTGCAAATCTTAACTCTTACCATAACCATAATCTTAATTCAATTTGCACTTCAGAGCATGTTTTGAAATTAGATATAAAGGTAAAAAAGATGCTGTGAGGGCTTGTAGAACAGGTGGTTCACACAAGGATTTGACCAAGCAATGATGGGGCATATGGGAATCTGTAAGGTTTGTAGATGATTTCCAGAGGTCCCTACCAACCCTAACAATTCTGTGATTCTGTATTACGGGTATCACAAAAATCATAGTCAAAGTGGGCAATGCTGGTGTGTTGGATATTGAAATTCTGTCACCATCGTGACCTTTTCTGTTACCAGATGATGCTACCTGATTAGACGACTGTTTAATCCAGTTTAATCTAGTAGAGAGGTTTTAAAAAAATCCTACAATTCTCTTGTCTAGATAAAAACTTCATTATGCAAATTTGAGTTTCTAAATTTGGTCACTGATAGAAGTGGGATTACTGGAGTCTTGTTTGTATGGCTGGTTTTTTAGTTTTATTTTTGTTGTTGTTGTTTTAATATTTAAAAACAAGAAAATCTTGACTAGTCATAAAAATAGAGTCAATATGAAGTAAATTGAAAATAACAGTACATAATTTCTTAACTCCTGAATAAGAGACTTGACATGCAAGAGCATTGGATAATAATGTTTCCTAATCTCTAATTTTCAGCAATTCTATGGATTGTGATCAGTATGGATTGCTGAAAAGTATTTCTGTCCCATGATACATTTCCTGGACATGTGACGGTCTCATGACTGATAAATTTAGTGCAGTATTTTTTTCAGGGGAAAGTCAAAGTCTTTTTTATTTCCTCCAAACTAAATAATCTGAAATATTTTTGTTTTCTAGTCGATATTTCAATTTTACATCTTTATTAATATATAATTGAATCAATATTGACTAAACTAATAACACTCATTATCAGCGAAATGGCCAATAAACAAGGAGTTGATAGGTTGTTTCTTCAAGCAGCTAAACTGATGAGAGTCAAGTATAATTATGGTACAATCTTCTTTACATACAAGGAAGGAGATGAATTTCTGCCTCCTGAGCCAAGAAGTAACAAATAATCCAAGCTAGTTTTCCTGTTCAGAAATATAGATAAGGCTTGTAGCAATCCCTACTACTTTCTTTCTGCTTTCTTTCTCTCAGACTACTGATATCCATCAACTGTGTAGAAGGTCTGAATCAGAAAAACAGCTCTTGCCTCCCTTCCTTCAGACAGTACAACTACTCCTAACACAGCACAATCTATCTGGTAAATCAGTTGTGAAACAAGGACTGGTAGACTGTTGTTCCAAAGTTCTCCGAAAACAGAACCAGCTTTAAACCTAGAATCTGCACCAGACTGCTGCCATACCATGCTACAGATTACAAATATACAAATTAAAAAATAAATCAACAGTAGTGTTCTTAAATAATTATTGTAGAACAAGATGAGTAAATAGGAAAAGGCAAGACATTGGAAAATTGGGAAGGGTGCAATATAGTCCATGAGCTGAGGAAGACTCTTGTACTAAATGACAAGTTTGTATGGCCTGTCAGTGACTTTCTGTAAGTAGCCAGATGTTTGAGTATTTTGTATATAATAGCACTATGTAAACTGGGCTATTTGCTCAGATTTATTTTTAATACTGTCCTGTTTTATGGTTGAATAAAAGTTAAAAAAATAATAAGCACAACCCATGGACATTTACCTAGTTTCCTTGTTCATCATCAGCCACCAAGATCTCACTTTTTTCTCGTTCAGGAATATATCAAAGTTGCAATTTCTTGAGCAACTTTCATTGTAACAGAAATAAGGCTAAGAAGAAAGTTCAGTGAAATAAGGTGTTTATTGGGAAGCTCCTATTTGGCTGTATGAAACTTAAAACCCCATAGGTTTACTTAAAATCTCGTAGGCCTTCACACATGGTGTGTGTTTAGACATGTATATATAACTAAAAATACCTATTGGATTGGTAAGTTATTGCCTCCAAATATGAAAAAGTTGTTCACTTACTATTTTCCTGTTTTTATATTTAGCTAGAAGTAGCAAGTGATTAGTCAACTGTACAGCATAATGTGAGCTTGTTGTAAGTTTATCTATTGTATAGCCACAAGAAACCTGGCATGTCTGTGAAAGAAAGAATTTTGCATCTTCCCAGTTAATGATCTTCTTTTTTGTAGTTTGATATTGATATAGAACAGTTAAACATACATCCTTAGGGGAAAAAATCCACCAAAACCCCAACCTAACCAGTAGAAACAACCTTTTTGCTATTTATGCCTATAAAGTGGTGTTAACATTCAGTTCTCAGGTGCAGCAATGATGTAGACATAGAAATATCATACAGAATAATAACTTATTTTGAAAAGGTCAAATTCACCCCAGCCAAAAAGAAATAGCCTAAATAAACACATATATGATTTTGTTCCAATGTCTTCATTTTAGGATTGAGGCATTGTGAATTCAGATGTAAACAACTGAATCCTAAAAATGGGATACTTAAGCTACCAAGTTTGGTGTTTACTGAATAACTCAAATTCCCACCAGTGCAAAAGAAGTTATCTTTATGTTGTCTGGCACACAAAACAAAATAGTAATAAATTGAAGGTGACAACTCTTTTTAGATTTACTGAAAGCAGATTATGAGACAACTTCCACTTCTTCATGGACTAGGGTAATAAATATTCCTTCTTGACTCTATTTTTCACCAGTTCCTGTTCAAGATTTGTGATTACTGAAATGATACTATAGAGAGTATAGATAAGATCGTATATTTTCCAGCTTTTTCTGTAGAACTGGATGGGTATTTTCCATGATGTTTTTTTGAAGTGCCTTCAAGCAAGGTTATCTGTATCACAATCATGAGGAGAGGTTGTCAGAACCTGCAAGGTATCTGGGACACCACAGACTGATAAGGTGAATGGGAAAGAAAATGAGAAAAGATTCCATGTGTGTATGTGTGTTTGTGGTTTTTTCTTTTGAAGTTGAATTAACACTAGTATTTTCTTGTCTTGAACTTTCTGACTTTGGGAATTGGCATTTCCATTAATAACCTGGAAACAGATGAGTTGTAGCTGAAAGTGTTTTTGAAGAGAGCTCTTCCTTGATTTTCCTCAGGCTTGATCCCTAGCACATGTTATTTTTGTCACATCACAGCTGTCCATCATAAATGTTTTTCTTTGTGGTACATGATATATAAAGCTTGATGTTGTAAGTAATACAGAGTTGTATGGAATTTACTAGTAGACTGTAATATTTACTCCATTCACTTAAACAGCAGTTGTACACAGATATACTGCCTTGTTTATCTGTACAGTTTTTTACCACTAGGATATATCCAGAAAGTATATAGCTGTAGCAATTGTTGTCATGTATTTCTAGAGATAAGTTTTCAAACATTCAAACATGGCTATCATCTGAGACAAGTACACACAAATTACCATGATTTAGTGTGTACTTCTACATAATCACATTTTTCAAGGTCTCTGAGCTTTTAAGCTGTCTGCCTCTTTCAAGCCCTTACATTTATATATTTCTATAATGTAGACCTCACTGTCTTAGCATACCAATGTAAATCCAAAGTAACTTCATTAAAATCGCTGGTAGTACATGAGAAGAAAATTATTATGAGAGATGACTCTGCTGTATACCTACTCTATTTTTTATACATGGGAGGTATAGGACATGTCAGCACTATCTTAAATTGATGTCTGTATTTTATATTCACATGCCATTACTGCGGCTGAGAATAAACTTCTCTGCCCTCTCCCATGCTTCATCATGCACCATGAATGCAAACTAATTGCAGTGGTAGTAGCAGGCTGTAGAAAAATAAATAAATAAATAAATAAATAAATAAATAAATAAATAATGTGTATTGTAGGATGGGAATGCATTCACAAAATTTAAGATTTGAGAAAGCCCATGTACTCGAACCAGAGCTTTGGCAAACCCCAGAGTGAGTTTTTGCTGTTGTTTGCAAGCCAATCTTCCCTCTAAGTAATGCTATGCATTTCTGCTTTATAGTGCTATAGCCTGGTACCAGTGAGATCATGAAGTAGTCATTCCCTGCAGCAACAGAAAGAAAATTGAGGGGGGAAAATTATCAGATGCCAGTAAATTAATTTATTAATTAACTTTGGGATGGTATAGTCTTCCTTAGGACTTCTGTTTGAAGACATACTAATGACCTAAAAGTGGATCTTGAAAATGGGCCTGTACTTCTTGCTGAAAATCATTCCATTGGTAAAAAAAGAATGGCAATCATACATTTTTAGCCTGCTGTGCAAGCTGTGCAAGACTAAAATGGAAATCTGATAACAGACATGGGCTGAGTAAGAGGGCAGAGTTTAAAGCAATGTAATTTCAAGCTGTGTACTTCTAACTTAGTTTTAAAAAAATCAGCAGGAACTTATCTGAATAATATATGCTCTGGGATGAATAATATAGCAAGGGAATGGCAGAGAACACCTGAAAAAGGATGTGGTAGTGCAGTAACTGACATCATGATATAACTACTAAATGCATTTCCACCTGCATCAGGAGAGTTTTCTAAAGTTTATGAAGTTTGAGGATCTTTAAATGAAGATACATGTCACTCTGGCATGTATGTCAGGCTAGGGAGATTAATTTCCCTGTGTGATCCTGTCTTGGTTTAAGATAATTTAAGGGGAGGACACTCTAAAATGACTCTTCTCCCCTTGTAGTCTTAACCACCTCCTTCTCACCAATAACGAGAGATAAATGTGAGTTGATATAAGTGAAAAAAATAAGTTTACTTAAAAACGAGACAGCAACAGGCAAAAAATAATGGCGATAATCACTAGTTCTAGAGTTGCTGAATCTCCCTGACTCCCTGGGAACAAGGAGAAATAAGGTGGCAGAGAAACCTCTCCCCCAAGATGGTGTGCTCCATAGATGACCTTGTGGCCCAGGAGACAGAGGCAAAATGGCACAAAGAGAACAAACCCTTCCCCCAGAATAGCGCCCTCAGCAGACAACCACGCAGCCCAAGAGACAAAGGCAAAGGGGGCAGACAAGTCCTGCTGGGCTCAGCCTTCCGCCTGGAACAGGAAACCGGGAAGGCAGGAGCTTATGAAGCAGTTCTGGTGGCAGATGGAGGGTGCTGGCATTTCCTGGGAGCACTGACCTGGTGGTGTCAGCCTCCCCAGTTCTTGCTGGTGGCCATGGTGTTGTGTGTGTGTGCGTGAGGTCAGTGCTGCTCCCTGCCTCCTCCTGCTGCTCGCTGGCCTCTGCCTGTGTTGGTGCCAGGGTCACTGCCCTAGTGCGGGGAGGAATAAAACAGATCAGTCAAGCACCAAGGAATGGTGGTCTGGCCCTGACAAGCTCCACACTGGGGACAGGTGTAGTGAAATTCACTCTCAAACAGTTTTGTATTGCAAAATGCACTCTCTCGGGTTGCTGCTGTTGCTACTCAAGAGACCTCCCTGAAGCAACCTCCTACCGAGCCCAGAAATAAACAAAAGAAGGCTTCTGTCTTGCGCTGTCCCACCTTCCCTGTGAGAATAAAACAGAAATGCCAGACGCTTCTGCCTGAGTGACCCTGACCTTGAGAAGGTGCTGGCACCCACAGAACTCCTCTGTGTTTCTGGCCACCTGTCTTCAAGAAACAGTAATAGTTTTGGGCATATGACAGTAGCACAGATAGTTATGGAATACAATAACATTACTGGTTACCCAGGACAGATCCCTACTTGTTAAATCTGATAATGAGAGAAGTCTAGTAAGTATAGGAAGGTAACTGCAGTACTTCACATACCTTGTATAGAAAGAGAATATCTTTCCCAACCAGGGTGGGTGGAAGTGTGCAGCCTTGGCTGAAGGATCATCAGAATTGTAAAATTTTGATCAGTGTAGTAATCACAGGTTTATAAATACACACACATGAACATAGGAGTAGAAAGATAGTAAAAAGAAAGCTACAGAAGCAATAGAGAAGTAAAAAGAATAAGAAGCTTCATAAATAAGAGCAGTATCTCCTTTTAAAATTATGGCTCTTATATAACGTATATAGCAGAGATCTGGTTCTGGAAAAGTGATTTCTGCAAAGCCATGCATAAATGCATGTGAGATACTAAGGATCCCATGTACATGATGTAGTTACAGCATTGTACACATTGCCATGCACAAAACTGTGGCCCTAATCTTTGCTGAAAGCACATACCATTTGCCTGTAACTACTGCTTAAATGAATGAACCTGCACACAGTCAGAAATGCATCAACCAAGCCACTGCGACCAGGTTCTATGGTAGCTGGAATCTGAATAAATCAATAAGACATAAATTAATGAATTTCAGGCATAAGTAGTTTTATGATGGTTGTATTACATTAACCATTCATCACTTTCTTTTCACTTGGATTGTCACAGTACTTGTGTCTTGGTTAAAAGATGTGGTAATGCCTTTAGAATAGGGCCTGTCTTCCTGTATGATCAGTCCAGAGGAACCTTGGTGCTGCTTGTAGGTATCACTGAGTTACAGACAGCTGATAACATTAACACTGCTGAAATGACTGAATGGCAAGAGCTGTATGTAGAGTTTTGCTCAGCTCCTTGCAAACTCAATGTATAGCTGTCATCAGCCCTACCTCTTTGATGTCTGCCTCTGTGACCTGTGGTTACTGCACAGTTGGCCACACAGAGGCAGCAAAAATTGAATATAAATGGTAAAATTCTGGTCTTGCTGAGTTATGAGTACAGTTGCATCTGATAAGAGTATGTACATCTGCAAAGACTGTGCTAGTAAATAAACTTTCTTCCCCGGTGATATTATTTTTACCCTGTGTTCTTACTCAGGGATCTATTAATCTTCTTTTGGAAATATTAAAAGGAACAGAAGTAGAAGGAAGATAAAACAAAAAGCACTGATCCTCAGAATCTCTAGTATCTTCTGTTGAATTATACATCAATAATCCTCATTGCATGAAAACATCCTCAAAAGACTATGGTCAAATGACTGTCTTGGCTGTAACACAACAGTACAATCAAGGAGGAGAAAAAAAGCCCTTCAGTTCTTCCAGAGTGACAAACACCGTGATGCAATGTTTAACGCTGTTTTTTTGAGTTATATTTCTCCTTATGGCAGGACATATATGTTATCATGCCAACCTCACCCTATCAGGAGTCCATCAGGGCTCAAACAAATTTTGGATCCTGGTCTGCCAGCTGCAGCTGCTAGAATCATATTTCTGTTATGATCTCTGTGAGCTTGCTGGTGATGGAAATGGACTAAGACGGCATGATCTCAATCTGTTACTTTTTCTAGCCAAGAGAAAAATGGGCTAGTCTTGGCCGTTTAATTTACAGAAGCATTCCGGAAAGAAAAACAGTGAAAAATCCCAATGACCGGGGAGGGAATAAATGTTCTCATAGGTTAGCTCTGAGCTGGAGAGGAGCACTTTTAGAGCTTTCTAAATTGCAAGACAAAAGGGAAAGGAAGAGACCAGCCTTCAAAATTGGGCAAAGATGTGAGAGAAAAGACAAAGGAAGACTAATACTTGAGAAAACATGAAGGTAACACAGAACTGGTGGAAAAGGAGGACAAATAAAAAACGAACAAAGAAGAAAACAATAAAAAAAGATGTGAACAGAATGAAAGAAAAAAGAGAAATGCAGGCAAGGAGTCAAATGGGTTGTACAGATGAGAAGGGAAGAAATAAGCTAAGGGAAGGAAAGCTGAACAAGACCACAAGTCCTAAGGGTCACATGCATTCTGTTTCTACAGGATGGTGCTGCATCAGTACTGGCAAGACTGCCTGATGGAGGGGGAGACATCTCAAGGGTCTGTACATTCAGAGGGTGGAAGAGCAACATATAAACTCTTTGTGACCCTTGAGGTGGAAAACAGAAGAAAAAAGACAGAATATTTGTTCAAACTTATGACTTCCGAAGTATGTACACAGATGACCACCAAAATAATAAATATGACAAAAACAAATAATTGAAAGTACAACTAAACCGACATGCTTAGTGTTTTATTTCTTTGGTTCATGTTTATGCAAGATTGAAAACTTGTCCAAGAAAATTTCAACTTAGTTAACTGAAAAATATTCTAAAAAATATAATTTACTGACAACTTTTTATTGTGTAAGATTTATGTATTCTAGTCAGCAGGGTTTAGGAAATAATTTCTAACCTTCTGCCTTTATCCAGAATGGCTGTCACTATCTTGATTTGAATGTTTCCTTTGACCTACACAGTGGACTTTGCTTTGGGAGAGTTTACAGACATGAGAGAAGAGACTGACAACACCCTCACAAATCCATTCAAATCCTGAACTTCAGGGATTGTTTGAACCAGAAACCTTCTTTTGGCATGGACAAGTGTTACTTGTCAGTTTGCCCATGCTTATGGCCTGCTAAAAGTCTTCTTTCAGACTTTTTCAATTCTTCTGCCATTCCTTGTAGCTTTTATTCCTCTGTAAAGAGAAAATCTTCATGGAGAGACATCAAAGAATGAACCTTAATAGTAACCTTTGATACCATTTACATACTGGGAAATGCTTGCCAGGTAATTTCGCAAGTCTGAAGAGGCAGAGTGTTGCAAAGTGCTTGTATGGAGCATGTACTGAATAGATAACTTAAAATTGTTCATGGTTCCACCAGTTGCTTGTTTTTATTTTCCTATGTGTTATTGTGAATATGGCAAAAAATGTTAGGAAATTGCTTAAGAAATAAATAACTACATGAATGAAAGATAAAATGGACAGTTTGAGAGGAAAGAGTGAGTCCACCAGTGCAAAGAATGTCACCAGTAACAATAACTTTGAAAGATGGCAGCTGCAATAAAAACAAACCTTTTAAAACAGTTTGCTGAGGCAGTCCTCCAACTCTGGCTCAGAAGGAAGTGTGTTACTTACTGAATTATGAGCAACATTCGGTTCCACATCCTGTTTAAAGATGGTATTTTCTCTTTGCACTGCAAAGGAAGGGAACAGAAGCCTTCCAGTAAACAGATTCAGTGTTCTTCAGCGGAATTGACATTGGTAGACTGTGTTAAAATGTTCTAAGGTATATATTTCTTTAAAGATAATGTAATAGATTTTTAAATTTTACAATATATGTGAAATTACTGTGGAATTTGAGCTGATGTTGATCACAGAATGAATATGAGATGTAAAGGCTATTTTAGAAAATTTGAGGGCAAAAGAAAGGGTGTAGATGTGATGGAGAGCTTAGGAGAGGAGAGGTTAAGTAGATGGACTTGGGGCCTTTGCCATCACACAAGGAAAAAGTGATCAGAAGCAGATTGGTTCACCCCATTTCATTCTCTGCTGTCTGCATTGTGATCTACTGAAAACAAGATTATAGGGACATGTGGTACTCTAAAGTAATCTGTTGCTTTAAGTAAAGTACCTAACTTTAAATAGTGAGCCAGTCCAGCATAGAAAACATGCTCACAAAACTACATTCTAATGCACTCTGACTCTGTGGAAAAATATATGTAGGTACTGCTTAAAATGAACTAGTAAATGACAATCTAGTAGCCACTTCACATATATAAACTAGAAAACTTTTTGCATACTGCAGAGAAATCTGTTTCATATGTAAACTTCCACATTTTTATTTTGAGTGCTGCTTGTGCTGTATAACAGCACATTTTATAAAATAATATAGCATACAACAGCACATTTAATAAACTAATATAGTAATTTGATTATTCCAAACAAAGCATGTTTTTTCTCATTTTGGTTTTCATAAGCTACTCTCTTCTAGTAATATGATATTCAGACAGTGGGAATTTTTAATTTCTTATGGGTTTTTTAAATTATTGTCACTGTTTTTTATTTTGATTTTATTGGCAATCATGTTAGCTATATTTGTGGTTATGCTGATTTTCCATGTTCTTTAATCCAGCATGTACTGATACTGAATTGCTACTGCAGAAGACAAAAATGAAATAGATAAAATTGTGCCTTTGGATGACTGTATAAACCATCTGTGTTCAGAAGTGACATCACAAATACCCAAACTTTAACTCCTAGGTACAAGGAATTGCAAAGATGCTGGATTTTCAGATATTCCCTGTCCCAGGATTACCAAGTGTTAGAGGTTCCAAAT
Organism: Pomatostomus ruficeps; assembly: GCA_013400735.1. Classification (NCBI taxonomy): domain Eukaryota; kingdom Metazoa; phylum Chordata; class Aves; order Passeriformes; family Timaliidae; genus Pomatostomus; species Pomatostomus ruficeps. Next base: position 59,082 of record VYZT01053454.1, read on the forward strand.
TTAAACTATACACTGCATGGTGCTTCATACATAGCCCCAGTGACTGTAAAGCAAATAATTCTCTGACTGGATTGTTTCTTCAGGTTCTTGGGTAATCTCAGGTGTTGCCCTGACTTTGCAGTGTTCAGTGTTTTCTTGTTAGACTTTCTCTCTCATGGCCATGACTTGTTTTCTCTCTATTATCTATGTTTTCCTAAATTATATCTGTGTTTACGAATTCCAGTATACTAGGCGGAGAAATATGATTGACAAATACTTTGACCAAGTGGATTATAGGAGGTGGTGATTTCTACCTCCAATCCATGGTGATGTGTGAAAACATATAAAATAAAGTCGGAGGGCTCTGCCCTCTCTCTTCCTGCTCTCTCTCCTGCTGCGTCTGTGTGTGTTCTTTGTGTGGCTCTCCTTCAGGCCCTCAGCCTAGCAGGCCTGCCTGAGGAGTGCCATACTCAGGTGATGGCATTGATGACGCGGCAAACCACCTATACAATCAGAGGCAATGCAAACAGAAATAGACATTTAGAACCCTGTCTAAAAAGAAAGTTACAATTTTTCTGATAAAACTCTAAGGCAGATAGGGTGGAATTAATTTCAGTGAACTTTAAAATATATATTGCAGGTCTCTACTGCCTAGATAGACACCTCAGGTTTTCTTTAGAGTCAGAAAAGAGTCATCATCACCCCAGGGGTGCAGTTCATCTCATCCTGCTGTTGACATCTAAAATTAATCATACTCTAGAATTGCCTATATATTTTTGTGTCTCTACAGAAGAATATAGCACAGTTAATTTGGAACTGGATATCTGTATTTCAGATGGCTAAAATTCATTGAAATTAAATAACCTGCAGCAGCTCTTCTCTTCCAAGAGTCTTCCCACTTTGGGAAGAAGGTTAGAGAGAATTCTTTCTTTTCCCACAAGATTTAGTACTGTTTAGCAGCCTTATTTTCGTTTGTTCAATATGCAAATACCTTTAGGACTTATACAGAGCACTAAATAAATTGTAACTTACTTGAGAACAAAACCCATTTTTTTTGCTTGATTGGGATAGAAAACAAGAGAAGTCACTGCTTCAGAATTAACCTGGGAAAACAGTTGCTGGAACCAGAGAGACCCTGCTGTGCCACAGGGAAGAGGAAAGCTTGATAATTCATTGCAATAGAGCTCAAAACTGAGTGAGGTACTTGGATAGTCTTCCAGAAATGCTTAGCAATGGATTTGTGTCTGTTGGTGCTATTCAACCTTGGCCCTGGTAATGTGTTACTTTCCTCATTTTTCTGCTTTAAAACCAATGTAGTCTGTGCTATTTCTATTTTATTCTAATGGAGACATAAATCTTTGCCCTAGCACAACATAGTAAAATGAAATCTGAGTAACTAAACTTGCTGGGGCAGAACGTTCTACATTTCTATGAAGTGTTCATTCAATTTTGAACAAGCAACATATTTTTTCTTTCAGATTTGACACATGCAATTTTATTTTCAGTGTTTATACATTGTCTGTTCTTTTGACAAGTAGCAGACAGTGTACAGTAAGCTATTCTATTATGTTGTAAAAAAATTGCCAACTACATATTTAAAGAGACAAAAATATTTAGATTAATTAGATAGTATTTTCTATTTGACAAGAGTTTCTCAGAATGGAGCTGCAAGACCTTCATTGCAATGGGAATTAAAGTGGTTTCAATTTGCTGTTTTATGAGATGGACAACAGCTGTTCTTGTAGAACAAGTGCAGTAGGTTAATAACTGGGTCAGTGCTCCATTCATGTCACTGTTTTCTTTCTGAGGGGAAGGTTTATGCAGAAAAAATGACTGCAAAGGACAAAATGTGGGGGTTTGTCTTTGCTGTTTTACAATGAGTCTTCACTAGACGTGTTTAAGATTTTCTAATTGACATGCCTGCAAACTTCCCTAAAGTTAACAATTTCTCACTTATAAACTGTAATAACAGTTCTACTGATCAGTAAATGCCTTCAAGGCATAGTCTCATTGATGTCAAATTATGAAACAATAGAGATGGGTGAATCATATTTCTGGAACATAAAATACGAATTCTTTTGAAGATCCATAAAGATGCAGAATCTAATTCAGTTCTTCATTGCTATGTTTTCACTTCAAAGTCCAATAGTAGCAAACTTAGCTTTTCCCTGGAGCATGCAGGTGTAACACTGAGGATGTAGAGGAACCAGATCTGAGGCAGAAGAAAGCACTATTTTCAAACAGTTTCAATAGAAGTGCTGCAGTTTAATATATGTACCTGCGTGTGACTGCCTATTTGATATCATGATTGCGTTGAGACGCAGCAAGTTTCAAAGTCTGGTTTGTTCTCACAATATATGAGAATTCCTTTTTCACAGTGCGTTGGCTAACCTATGTTCATCTGCAAAGTCTCAGGTTTATTGAATAATGCAGGCTTTTTTAAGCTGATTTTTATTCTTACCTCTTAATAGTCTTAACATTTCTTCAAACATACTATAGTATCACAGATATCCTTTGACCAAAATCTGTTTTTTGATGTCAGTGCAGTTCAATATCTAGACCCTAGCCCATTGTGGAGTTGCAAAAGAAGTGGCCTATATTCTGTCTAGCAAAATTTTAATGAAAATGAAGATGTGAAAGAGATAAAATCTCCTATATAAAGTGAAGGAAAGCACTTAAAAACATAGGGATTTTGGAAACAGACAGAGAAAGGAAAAGACTAAGTGAGAAAACAATTTATACACAGTAAGATTGTGTTGAAGGTAATAAAGGAGAGGTCTAAAAACAAATGTAGGTTCCAGCTGTTTCAGAAGAGAAGGCTGAGAAGACAGAAGACAAGTCTGTCTCTCTTAAGTTTTCTACTTAGGGAAAATAATCCATATGGTGCACATTCATCCATACTGCTACAGTTCACAGCCTGCTGGGGTGTTACTTTTGGTGGGAACAGCCTCTGGAGTATACTGTTGAGAATTATGGAATAATTCCATAATTAATAAAGGAAGGTTTGTTGCCTTCCCGGGGCCCAGGTAAGAGACATCACCAACAAACTTCCCAGACTGGTATGGCCCACTGATTTGTGACTCTGTATTTAGGACATGCTCACATGTATTATGAAAAGCCTATGGAAGAGGATGTGTGTCAAAACTCCCTATGCTCCTTGTTTACAGGAGCACACATCAGAAGAAGCACAATTACAGTAGTGATATTTTGCAGGTACAGAAAGACAGTAACTTGAAGCTCTAAAGCAAATTTGATTTTATTAACCCTGACCATCACCATACACACATGCTCTTGCTTTTCCACATTGTAAGCTTGGAAGACTACTACTAATAAGGAAATACATTTAATTTCCTGCTTTATGATTTCATTATGATATGGCTGATAACATTTTTTTTCTCAGTCTCTTATGAACAAAGCTAAAGAATTTTGTAATTTTTAGCCTATTCTAACTCTTACAACTGTGTACTGTTCTGTACAGTCAATGAGTAATCTGTTTTGGTTGAGTGGAACTAGCAATCTCTTTGTGCTACCTCAGAATATGCTGAGTTGGAAAGGTCCCACAAGGATCATCCAGTCCAACTCCTGGCCCTGCATAGAAGGGTCACATCATGTCCCTCAGAGTATTGTCTGAACACTTCTTGAACTCTGGCAGGTTGGTGCTGTGACCACTTCCCTGTGGAGCTGTTCCAGTGACCAAACACTCTCTGGGTGAACAACCTTTGCATAATATCCGGTCTAAACCTTCCCTGACACAACTTCAGGCCATTCCCTGAGGCCTTGTCACTGGTAACCACAGAGCAGAGATCAGTGCCTGCCCCTCCTTTTCCCCTCACGAGGAAGTTGTAACTGCAATGAGGTGTCCCCTCACTCTCCTCCAGGCTGAACAGACCAAGTGCCCTCAGTCACTCCTCACAGGGCTTTCCCTCAAGGCCCTTCACCATCCTTGTTGCCCTCCTTTGGACACTCTCTAATAGCTTTATGTCTTTCTTGTATTGTGGCACCTAGAACTGCCCAGAATATTCAAGGTGAGACCACACTATTGCAGAGTAGAGCTGGACAACTACCTACCCCTTTCCTGGCTGGCAAACAATGTGAAGTGGCTCAGTGAACCCTTCTGGCACTTTCCTCGGTGCCCTTGAGTGTATCTCAACAGACCCGAAAGATTTGTGTGTGTCTCAGTGGTGTAGCATGTCACTGACCATTTTCCCTTAGGTTATGGGTGCTTCATTCTACTCTCTGTCTCGGTCTTCCAGCTCAGTATAACTTATTCCATTTGTGCTAGTCAGTTTTATTTCTAAAATCAAAAATCAGCTCAATTTATGAAGAAATAAGAAAATTTCATAGTCCTTGTTCTGGCATAGTGAAGGCCCTATAGCATTTCAGGTACATTTACAATGTCTATTCAACTGCATCACATTGATATTATGATTCAGGAAAAATAAACTACCCTCCAAGCCCTAAGGACAAAACTATTTACAGACAACTAGAAGCCATTGTAGTTTAGCACTGATGACTAGAACAATTCAAACAAATAGGGAACAGCTTTTCCGTGATACTGTTTATTATTCTATGATGGAGAATATAAATCTATATGGATGGATTCTGACATAAGGACACATGAATTGTATCACACAACATATCGTATGAAGAAAGAGTGCCCTGTGAGACATGGAGAGAGGAATTTAGAGTAAGAAAGAAAAATGGAAAATGTAGACAGATAGTTTACAATAACTTATCACTTGGTTGAATGCTCTGAAACAAATAACTGGAATTTTTCCAAGCTGTTGATAAATTTTGTGATCCTTTCTAGCAGTTCCTTTCCTACACTGGGTTAAAGGCTTTGTTTAGGTTATTAATTTCCTATGTGAAGTTTTGCATTGTGCTTGGGAAGAGGATTTATTGCTAATCACTATTCAAGTTGTATTTTAGACATGCCTTGATGCATTGGTATATGGATACTTGGGGTTTATTGCTCTTTGCCTCTTGTCTCACTGATTGCTGACATCTCTCCTGCCCTTAGGGTCAGAACTGGATGGCTACAGCCATTCCAGCTATAACCTCAAGCATCTAACCACAGTGCTAAATGTGGGAACAATACTCCACATCATTTCTCTGTAACCAAACTCATTTAACTATAGCAATGCCTGGTAGAGTAACTTGGAACATAGCAATATGGGAGACAATGCTTTCCATCCTCATGCCTACAATTCACAAAGTGGCACATCTCTTCTCAGTTTGGCGATTCCCTAAACCTAAAAAATTTTCTGTTCATTAGCCAGCTTATTTAGTACTCTTCCACCAAACTATAAAGGCAGGTCTCACACTGGCTTCTGCAGAGCAAAACTGGTTCTATGAGAGCCTGGATGGATTTCCTCCAGCAGGCCTCCCATCTGAGAGTGAGCCAGCAGCCTAGGCTGGCTGCACACCACACAAGAGCAATGGAATATGCTTAGAAATAAATAAATATTTCAGCCTCAACTCTCTTCACGAGCAAAGAACAGCTTTGGTCTGGCTAAAGTGTTGACCAAACTTGTGTTGACCTGAATGATTTGTTTCAGCAGAGCAAAACACAAAATATTATTTTTGTACAGCATTTAATAACATTGTAATTAATATTTCAGTGATTCAAAATTTATTTCAAAGTTATTAATAAATATTTTATAAAAGCAGAAGAAGGAAATTCTTTCACTCAGGCTAAAAGGTATGTTTCGATTAGAAACAACATTCTTTTCTTGATCATGTGTTCGTACAAGGTATATGCAGTAGAGATGGTTGCAGATGAGGGAGAAGCCTCTAAAAATGACAATGTGAAACAAATGTTAAGAGCCATTAGTTCTGGCACATTGTACATTTTTTGTTGTGATAATTTGCCAGCTTCACAATATGTAGTTGTGTCTGAATTACTTTTTCCATATACACCACAGCAATGTCATGGTAAATTGCAGTGATAGGTCATACAGGTCCTGATCAGTCACTTCCAACATTTGCATCTGAGTTTGTGCTCTGGAGCATTATTCCAGTCATAATTCTACTAAGGTTATTTCTCTTCCCCAGATAATAGGCAGTAAATTTACAGATAATGTTTCAAGAACTAAAAAACTCTAAAAACAGAGACAAAGAAGCAAACAAACAAAATAAAAAGCAAAAACTGTTTGTAATCTAAACTGGTTTTTAAATAAGAAAGGAAAGAAATGAAAAAGTCACTTTTCTGATGTATTGAAAAGTTTAAAATGGCCCAAATATTTATTTATTTCTTTATTTAGTGTACATATTCTTGAACTAAAACCTTTATAGGTTTTTAATCATAATGAATATAATTCTTAGAATGTAATTTGTAAAAAAAATAACCATGGAGTTTTTTTATAATAAGGAAAAAATACTTGTATTTTCATTTTTTCAAAGAAACCCCTAAAATATCTTTTTTATACATATCTAAACAAAGGGATATTCCAAACCATATGGTATCATGCTAAACAATAAAATTGGGGGAAACCTATGGGAGGTGGCAAATGTTACTCAGGGACTGGCTGGGCATTTATCAGTGGGTGGTGAGAAAGTGCAGTGTGTCTCACTTGTTTTGTATATTCTTTTGTCATGATTATTATTATTTTCCTTTTCTTTTCTGTCCTATTAAATTATCTTTATCACAACCCCTGAATTTTAACTTTATTCCAGTTCACTCCCCCACTCCACTGTGGGCAAGTGAGGGAACAGCTGTGTGTTCAGCTGCTTGGTGAGTTAAACCAGGCCATTAACTCAGCACATAAGGAATTGACAGAACAGTGTTATATCCTCTTGGCAAGTATTTCTTGGTCATATAAGAAAAACAGAAAGCCTGTTTAGCCCCAGGGATGAATTTTGAGCAATTTTATTTGGTGAATCTTCTTTTCACAGTCTTTTGATTTGTCCACGTTCACTTTATCTTGTGGGAATTTCATTCTTCCTGGAACATCTTTTCTCTACAATTTACCTGTTGCTACCCAGGTTGTCTGAGAATACCCACAATGCAGCCAGAACTACAGTCACAGCTTTGTTAATGTCCCTCCGCCTTTGACTCAACATATTTCTCATACAGAGCATCTGAAGTTCAGACTTTCCTTATGATTTTCTGAAAGCCTCCTGATCGCCTCCTTTCTGCAGAGAGCCTTGTTTCCAGCATGTTTGCTGTCTCCTTCAGTATTATCACTGTAGATTTTACTTACAAGTACTGGTACTTTTTTCCTCTCTACAGAATGTCGTGTCCACATTTTTGGCATGCTCTTCCCTGGTGCATATGGAAGATGTCATTACATTCCAGCGAATAATTTTTAATTGTTGGAGTTCATAGTCACGGAAACAAAAAAATAAGAGAAACTTGTACTTTTCTGATCTTTTTAAAAGGGAACATCTCTATAAGCAGCCACCTTGAATTCTGGTATCTATTTCAAACATAATATTTATGCATGACAATATGGACATTAAAATAAATATTTCTGCTAAAAGGTTAGTTTCTGCTGTTGCTTTTTATTATTATTTTAGGTTGCAATTTTTATTTCATGCAGTAATTACTTCATACCTCAAGTCTTAACTTAAACATTCTAAAAATCTTTCTTATTGGAAGTTCATTAACTGGACAATGCAGAAAAGATGATCAGCTCTTCTGTGTTCTATACATGTTTAACTAGAATATATTGAATTTGGAAGGAGTGGAGGCATAAAGCAAATAAGATCCATCTGTGACTGTAAAAAACTTGGGCTATCTTCTCATTATTGTATGAAGCATGAGAGACACAGTTGTATCACAACATCATATTCCAGAGTTGGTAATGACAACAATTTCAGAATTATTTTAATTATTACAAATTATGTCAGCAAGCATCTAAGCTGAAAATGCTTGTTTATAAAAAATTGAGCTGTTGATTTTATTAGTTGTGTTTGTTGCTAGGATAGAAGCTTTTAAAGCTGCTTGCAGTGTTAATTGCACATTTCTTTCCTGTCTTGCAGAGAATGACATAAAATCACTGATGTGTTTGCTTTAGTTTCCAAAAGCTAATGTAAGGGAATAAAATTTACTTAGCATGAAGTCAATCTTGCTACTGTAAAACACTTTTAATGTTAAAACATTATGATACATTTCTTCTGCATAAGAACAAAAATGTAAGGAGAAGTATGAAAGAAAACCAGACCCATTTAAATCCTATGATTTAAAAAGAAACAAAATTAATACTTTCTATCAAATACTAGCCCACAGTAAGCTATGAGGAAACACTGGTTTTGAGCTAACTCTTAGTACAAAATGTCCATCCCACAGCTGGATAAACACTTTATGCGATGGGCTAGCTACTGGCTCATGGGTTGGGCACAAAGGGTAACAGTGAATGGGGTGACATCAGACTGGGGACCTGTCACTGATGGGGTGTTGTGGTTTTAGTAGCGGGGAGGGGGCCATAAAAATGGCTCCTGTGAGAAGTTTCTGGAATTCTTCACCATTTCCAGCAGAGCCAATCTCTGATGGCTCTGAAGATGATGGACATGTCACTGGCCATGTTTGGGCCAATTAGAAAGGTTGGTTACGTCTCTGTGATGACATATTTAAGGAAAAATCAAAACAAAATGTGCACACAGCTGCCTTTAGTTAGAGAAGGAGGAGGATATGAGAACATGTGAGGGAAAACAACATGGAGACACCAAGGTCAGTGGAGAAGGAGGGGGAGGAGGTGCTCCAGGCACTGGAGCTACAATTCCTCTGCAGGCCGTGGTGAGCCCATGGTGAGGTGGGATGTCCCCTCCGCAGTCCATGGGGTCCATGAGGGATGCAGGGTCACCTGCAGTCCATGGGTGAGGTGCCAACATTGGAGCGGGGAGATGTCGNGCATTCCGTGGATGAGTAAACCCACACCAGAGAAGTTCACAGAGAACTGTTGTTGTCCTGACCCGTGCTACAAACTGTCTATCGTGGGAGGGACC
>VYZT01053456.1:0-55444 GCA_013400735.1 Pomatostomus ruficeps
AGAATCTCTATCCTTTATTGGATGTGGGGAGAACATAGTGACAAACGATGAGGAAAAGACTGAGCTACTTAATGCCTGCTTTGCCTCAGTCTTTAACACAATCAGTGGTTGCTGGGGTATCCAGTGCCCTGAGCTGGAATGGGGAACAGAATGAAGCCCCCATGATCTAAGGGGAATTGGTCAGTGACCTGCAACACCATTTAGATACACACAAGTTTATAGGGCTGGAGGGGACCCACCTAAGGGTTCGGAGGGAGCTTGCAGAAGTTCTCACCAAGCCACTTTCTATCATTTACCAGCAGTCCTGGCTAACTCAGGAGGTCCCAGTAGGCTGGAGGTTACCAGAAGTGGCACCCACCTACAAGAAGGGAAGGAAGGAGGATCCGGGGAACTACAGGCCTGTAAGTCTGACCTTGGTCCTAGAGAAGGTTATGGAGCAGATCATCATAAGTGGCATCACAGGGTACATACACGACAACTGGGAAATCAGGCCCAGCCAGGGTGGGTTTATGAAAAGCAAGTCCTGCTTGATTGACCTGATTTAAGTTTATGATAAGGTGACCCCACTTAGTTGTCGCAATGCCTTCGGTGGAGGCACCAGGCTCCCACTCATGGTTCCAGGGGCCAGCCAGGCTGCTTCGGAGCGCGGGAGGGCTGGCAAAGCTCCAGCAAGGTTTCACCTAACCCACTGATGTTACGGGTGTGCTGAGGAAGGAGACACAAGGGGAGGGGCTTCCCAGATGGTTTATTTGGGCACCAGGGTTGTGCCAGGGAAGCCCTGGCACAGCCTGTTGCAGTTACATATATACCAACACAAGGGGGCGGGGGAGCGTACAAACATCCTATGGGGNCGAGGCTGGATGGCAGGGCCCAGAGAGAGGTGGTGAATGGAGTCACATCCAGCTGGCAGCTGGTCACAAGTGGTGTTCCCTGGGGAACAGTATTGGGGACAGTTTACTATGTACATTGAGGACCTGCATAAGGGGATTGAGACACCAAGTTGGGTGGGAGTGTTTAGCTGCTGGATGGCAGGAAGGCTCTGCAGAGGGATCTGGACAGGCTAGGTCAATGGGCCGAGGCCAATAGATGGGGTTCAATAAGGTCAAGTCATGGGTCCTACACTTGGGTTACAACAACCCCAGGCAGTGCTAGAGACTGGGGCAGAGTGGTTGGAAAGTGACCTGGCAGAAAAGGACCTGAGCGTGCTGGTCAACAGCTGCTGAACATGAGCCAGCAGTGCCCAGGTGGCCAAGAAGGACAATGACATCCTGGCCTGTATCAGCAATAGTGTGGCCAGCAGGACCAGGGCACTGATTGTCCCCCTGTACTCAGCACTGGTGAAGTTGCACTTTGAATCCTGTGTCCAGTTTTGGTCCCCTCACTACAGGACAGACATTGAGGTGCTGGAGCAAGTCCAGGAAAGAGCAATGGAGCTGGTGAAGGGTCTGGAGCACAAGTAATACGAGGAACAGTTGAGGGAGCTGAGGGTGTTTAGCCTGGAGAAAAGGAGACTCAGGAGTGACCTTATCCTTCTCTACAACAACAGGAAAGGAGGTTGCAGCCAGGTGTTGGTCGGCCTCTTCTCCTGGGTAACAAGAGACAGGATGAGAGGAAACAGCCTCAAATTACACTAGGAGAGATTTAGATTGGCTATTAGGAAAAAAATACTTCACTAAAAGGGTTGTTAAGCATTGGAACAGGCTGTCCAGGGAAGTGATTGAGTCCCTGGAGGTATTTAAAAGACATATAGATGTGGTGCTTGGGGACATGGTTTAGTGGTGGACTTGGCAGTGAACAGCTGAACTTGATAATTTCAGACATCCTTTCTGACAAACAATTCTATAATTCTAACCCTTTCCTCCAACTTGGCTACCACCCACATCTCAACTTCATCAGTCCCCTCCCTCTTCATCTGCTCTTGCTGCCAGGTGGTCTGGCATTCCCTTATTGCAGCCTCAAAGGACTCTGCAGTGCGGGGGATTGGAAAGACAAACCCAATTCTTCTCCTGAGATAGGCAGGTAGGTCCCCAGGTGCCTGTCCTCATTACAGATTGTGCTTTGGGAGCTGGATCCAGCTGGCAAAAGTTTCTCATTAAGATGGCAAGGCTGAAAATGTGAACCTGGAGGGAAACTATGTAGTTGTGGAGCAGAGGTGGCCTTGAGGTTAGGGTTGAAGAAGTGGTGATAAGACTTCTACTCTATTTTTATTTTAGCTTAGCACTATGGGATTCTGTTAGTTATGGAAGTGGTAGCATGTTTTGGGTGTGTTCAGGTTTATTTGGATTTCCCACCCTTACCTCCCCTGGTTTAAAAATGTTACCATCTTGCAAGTGTTAAATTTTGACTAGTTCTAGCATAGGCTTGGGACAGGAAAAAGCTTGTTTTAGGACTGCTAAAGTCTGGATCTTGCACAGTGTGTGGGAGTTGTGCTCCAGCTATTTTTCTGGTACGTATTTGAGGAAAAGCAGGGAGAGTAGGCAGAGCTCAGACTCTGCTTATTTTTGTGCTAGAAAACAGTATAGCTCTGGCAGAGGAAAAAGGATTTAAAGTGTTGATCTGACATGCTAAAGCCATGGGCATCTCCTGCCAGCATCTTCAGATGTGTGAGGTGGTCAAGAGCATGGACTGCTACCAACAGAATACAAAGAGGAGAAAGAAATCAGAGGCAGAGCAACTGTGGAAGCTTTAAGAGTCTCAGGTCCTTGTGTTTGAGGTCTGCCAGCCCTGCAGACTCTCTGTCTCTTTCAGCCAGTCCCCTATGTGACAGCCCACCTGTGTGGCTTCTAAAGGAGCTTTTACAAGAGGCACTTTCTGTGGCCAGCTCTAAGCTCTGCAGCACTCTTGCAGCAGCGCAGCCCTTGCTGGCCGGAAGTGTTGGGCAGCCAGACCATGATGTGTGCAGCCATCTGGGAAGCCTTCCCAGGAGTGGGTGAGGCGTGTGTTTGCACGCCCAAGGAAGCTTTACTTGGAGCACAACTCCACTGTGATTATTTCAGTGGCTTTTCTCCCCACTGATTTTGTGTACAAAAGGAAAGGTGTTCTGAGGAACTCTGCCAAAATTCACCAAACTCTGTCCCATGTATGTTTCAAAGGATCAGTGGGTCTAACAGCTGCACTTACTTAGTGATAAATGGTGATAAACACTAGCTGAGATAGCTATCCTCTGTTAAGAAAACATCCCTGTGTCTGTTGACTGCTGTTGTCTCTTATTCTGCTCTCTGCACTGAAGGCATCTGCCACATCCAGTGTTGTCTAGGTGCCAGCTGACCGCATGTTCCAGCCATCCAATTGCTTTTCAGTGATGAATTCCTACAGCTGCTGCTGGCTGCATGTGGCAGTTCAGTAGCACTGCCTGGTTTCCTGTGATGAACCTGCATTGCAGCTACTGCTTGGTGAAGAATGTACCTGAGGAGATTTAAGAAAAAAGAGAGGGAGGACCAAAAAGCAGACGAAATAATATTGGGGATAATCTAGAGAAGTCTGTCAGTCCTTAGCTCTGTAGCCTTGTTCAGCTGAGGGCATAGGAAAGCTGAGCAAACACAAATGAACTGCCGAACTTCAACATTAGCCCAACTCATCCATCCCTATTTCCTTCCATTGCAAGGAGGTTCAAAATCTCCATGAAGAAAAATTGTAATCATTGAGTCACTCCAATACCAATGATCTGGCTGCCTGCCCCTGCCAGCCTGCTACACAACTTGTGTACTAATGTTTGGATTTTAGTGGTGGGAAACTAATGTCAGGCTGCACTCCCTTCATGCACCATTGGGCTGTGCTTATGGTCGCTCTTGGCAGCACCAAATGATTAAACAGATAAAACCATCAGTCCTGTTATTTCCAAACATTAACCTAAGTGCTAATAAAGCACAACCCGTGTCTTCCTTATGGACTCTGCAGAGCTGAGTCACACTAGAAACAGGAACTGAATGCTGGAGAAAGCCTCACACTTCTTTCCTGTGCTGAGAGGCAATACCTCTCTGTGAGCAGAGCTTGCCTTGGAGAGCTTTGCTGAGAGAAAGCTGATGGAGCTGGGCTGGGCTGTGTCTGCCAAGGAAAGCAAGGAGGCCGTGACCCCCACCCTTCAATATCAGGACAGAGGTCTGCTGTGATGGATGGATGGCCATGTCCCTGCCCCTTCTTGTCCCTTCCAATGCTCAACAACAACCTCCTTGCAGCCCCCAGGCTGGGTGGGGAATGTTTCTCAGGCCTCAAGGCAGAGGAAATGAAGTGATTCTCCCTCACAGTGGACTTTGCCCTCGGTGGCTGAAGATATTTTTCCCAAAACAGCCCCAGCAAAACCGGAGGGTTTTGTAAATTCATTATGTCACTGAGGAATCTGTTTAATCAGCTGCCTTTCCCTGGAGGCACTTTACACTTAATGAGAGACATGATGGAAGGAATCAAAACTGGTTTACAAGAGTTTAGCCTCAAACCCCTCAGATGATGTGTTACTGATTGTGCTGTAATTTAGAGGAACAAATGAAGACACTGAGTAGTTCTCACCCTGAGAGGAGTGGTTGCAGAGGCAGCACTTGAAAGCCTCGAGCTCTGTATTGCATCATTCCTTTCCTAGGTGTCATCACAGTGAATAGCCAAAGTCTCCATGTTGCCAGGAGCCTGATCCATGCTCCTGGTACTAATGGCAAGCATGCTTATTCCCCAGTTCACTGTGCCAGTTACACAATAAGGCATATCCTAATTTAGCTTATTTATATATGAAGATACTAATTCAAAATGCAGCCAGATGAGAAACATTGCATATATGTGAGAAGAAGCTTTGTAAACCAAATAGTGGGACCATAGACATGGAATATGGAATAGTTTCAAGTTCAGGTTCAAAAACCATTTTGTGTATAATCTTAACATGAAAACAAAAGGCACTTACTTGTTTTCTCTGCCTGCTTGCTTTCCCCATTTGCCCATGCTGTATCTATTATTTCAATTAACTTGTACCCTGCCTTCTTGATGGGATGGGATGAGGGACCAATATGTTTACTACTATGAAGTTATGTGAACACATACAAGGTCTTCAGGAAATTTTGTTCTGAAGGACTCTCTGTGGACCTATGTATGATGTTGTGCCCTTAGAAACATGCAAAGAATTTTATTTCTATAAAATAATTCCCATGCCAGAACCTCATTAGACTTTACCTTCTAGCTTTTTTATTTTTTCTCCTGAGTAAATAAAGACTAAATTATTTGGAACAGGATTTTCCTGTAGTGTAATTGTGCTAGCAACAGCCAAGTGTTTTCCATAGAGGATGGGAGCAAAATTCTCTGCCAGGAGGGAAGGGTGGTTTCATAGGATCATAGAATGGTTTGGGTTGCAAGAGACCTTTAAAGATTATCTAGTTCTAACCTCCTGCCATGGGCAGGGACGCCTTCCACTAGACCAGGCTGCTCAGAACCCCATCCAGCCTGGGATGTGGCATCCACAGTTTCTCTGCACAACAATGTTCCAGTAACTCACTACCCCCATAGTAAAGAATTTCTTTCTAATATCTGATCTAAACCTACCCTAAGCCATTCTCCATTGTCCTATCACTACATGCCCTTATAAAAAATTCCTCTCCAACTGTCTAGTAGCTCCCTTTAGATACTGGAAATCTGCTGTAAAGTCTCCCCAGAGCCTTCTCTTTCTTCTCTAGGCTGAACAATCTCAACTTTCTCACCCTGTTTTCACAGGAGAGATGCCCAGCTCTCTGATGACCCTCCTCTTTGTGACCCTCCTCTGGCCTTGCTCCAACAGGTCCCATGTCCTTATGTTGGGGGCCCAGGTGTGGTCTCACCAGAGCAGAGCAGAAGGGCAGAATCCCTTCCCTCACCCTGCTGGCCATGCTGCTTTCGATGCAGCTCAGGTCATGGTTGGTGCTCTGAGCTGCAAGTGCACATTGCTGGGTCTTGCTGAGCTTCTCCTCCACCAACACCCCCAAGTCCTTCTCCTCAGGGCTGCTCTCAATCTGCTCTCTGCCCAGTTGGCACTTGTGCTTGGGATTGCCCTGACCCAGGTGCCAGACCTTGTACTTGGCCTTGTTGAAGTTCATGAGGTTCACACAGTTCCACCTCTCAAGTCTGTCCAGGTCCCTGTGGATGCCATCCCTTCCCTCCATGTGTCGGCTGCACCGCACAGCTTTGTGTCATCGGCAAACTCGCCGGGGGTGCTCTCGATCCCACTGTCCATGTCCCCCACAAAGGTGTTACACAGAAGTTTGCTTGGTTCTATCAAGCAGTGGCTGCCAGAGTCAGTGCTTGTTGCAGAGATGGGCTCATCATGACACCACCCTGGGAGCTGGGAGGGACCAGCACCCTTTGGCACTCAAGAACTCATTGAAAAGAGAGCCAAAAGTGAAAACCTTTGAACTGCCTGACTGGTTTTTTACCCATTTACCCCACTGGGTTCCAGTGGTCTTAATAGTGAGCTGTCCTAGATTATAAATATACCATTCAAAATCACACCCCTAAGACTCACCTTTATTGAAAGAAGTGCAACTTAGTGAGGATTAATCTATTAATTCACCTGCCAAAGCACAATAAATAGAATTGCACTGAGAAAAGGCCTAAAACTAATGTTGTTTTTTTTTAATTTATGTATAATTTATAATACACTTTTGTGTAATTGTGCAGGTTTTGGATATAGGTATTTAGATTTTGATATTGCTAAAGTGTACAGTTTGTTTATGTTAACTTTATAAGGTATATGGCTTGGAAGAACAGTACCATTTTCTCACAAGGTGAGACATAGTGGATAGTAAAGTAGATGTATAGTCATGACATTTATTTTACTTTCAGCTGTTATAATTGATAGGCTATATAATGTACACATATGAGGTTTTTTAATATAAATATGGGTTTGTGAGAGTGCCACTTACCATCAGTCTGTAACACATTATTTAGAGATTGTCTATGGGCTGTTGGTATCTTTTCCACTTTTTAAAATCTTTGTTGCAAGTTTAAAAGGACTGAAGGTGTTGGTATGTTCCCCACTTTTTTTAAAATTAGTTTAAAATGATCAAAGAGGAAAACACAATTTAGCATGGAATTGATTTTTGCATCAGCTGGTTTTACATTGAATAATAATACAGTACTAAAAAATTGCATTGTCATCTCCTCTTGTGAGGTTGCATTATGTTCTGTAGCCTTGGCTCATTTATTAATCCTTCAGTAGCACACACTTAATTGTTCAGCAAATGACACAACATGTGAAGAAATAACACCAACAATGTGATTTATATCTCTCCAGGCAAAACCACTGAGGACAGCATCATCTGCCTTCACTTATTACACTGCAGCACAGGGACAGCCTGATCTGAAAACTGTGGCCAGGGAGGGCACACTGAAAATATGTACCCTGGAAACAAAAGGTATGTCTGCTATATGAGTCAACCCTAAGTCTGAATTGCTCTTAAAACTTAACACATGCGTGGTGGTCAGAACCTTTGAGGCTCTGAGCCAGGGTGTGCGGAGCAAAACAAACACAGAGTGATCACCAAAGCCCAGCCTGGTTGCTGGACACTCACTGAAGGGAGCTGGCGGACCCAACCAAAGAAATATGTCTGATTCCAGTGGGATATAGATACATTGCGACAGCAGGATTTCTAGGGGTAGAGAGAAGGGGAGGGTGCATAGAGAGAAGGGATTTTTATAGCTGGTGGAGTTTCCCACTATGGGTCCACCTGGAGCAGTGAAGCCACTTTGCCAGCACAAGCATCAGTTCACCTGTTTCTAGACAGTGGCTGGAAATGGTGGAGAGCGGAGCCTAGTGAAAACAGTTTTGAACAGCCAGCTCTGCCACAGCAGAAAGATTACTTCCAGTCCAACCCCAAGCTTTGGCATGCCAGACTTCAAGTTTTTCAAATACAGCATGTTTTAAAGATCAAGTAAAAAACCTCGTGTATGTAGATTGTGTGGCTCATTATGTTTACATGTCCTTGTGTCTTGTTCGGTACTTCGACGGACAGAGGGTGCAGATCTTCTAGTGCAACCAGCTATGAAGGAAGAACCCGTTCAGCCCATTTTTCTCCTTCAGCCTCCAGAAATATCTGAAGAGCAGAAACCTGATCTCCACCATGTTCTCTGGGTGCAAGGTTCATTTTTTTTCCAATTAGCATTAATTTTTCCTCCAACTCCACCACTCCCATTTCTCTTGCCTTTTCATAATGTAATTAATTTTAAAAAATTACATTTTTAGCAAAAGGAAGTTAGAAAATCAATATATTGAAAGTAGGGCAGTTTTCTTTCCTTGTGAGTAAAACCTTGATCCTGTGATATGTCCTACACATATCGCAGGATCAAGGTTTCAGTGATGTTGCATATTAGCATTTTGCATTGTGGCACTCTGACTTGCCCTATCTCTTGCATTTATTTGAATTTTTCATTCTGTCATTTTTTTCCTATTCCCTTCTATTTATGATCTTTTTGTTTTCTCAGACAGAAGATAAACACACTCTACAGGCCAAAAAGAAGTATCACTTGGCTATTTTGTGGATTGCATGAAATGCTGTCCCTGTAGAGCAGTAATTGAAAAGAGTTAAAGCAATGGTAGCCCAGTTCAGCCACACTGCCAAGTGGCAGAGTCCTCACACACAGGTGTCTGTAAGGGGGGTCTGGAGTTCATTCCTGCTCAAACTCCGTGTGCCACCTGCACAGCGTAGGGCACCCGCACTGCCCGGCTGTGCCCTGGAGATCTCTGAAGGGAGAAGTCCAGGCTCACTTGCCAGCTTAGTGTGTGTCCAAGATTGCCTGGATCAGCCAGGCACGGTCGGAACATACCTCAGCCCACCAGTAGGGGCAGCAAGGCTGCTCTTCATCTGCAGTGGGGCTGGCCCAAGGTACCCAGAAGGTGCACAGTGGAGTTGGAAGATGTTGGTATAGAAGGAAGGTTGGAGGGGTGAGTCACAGAACCTGCTGTGCTTTTCACCTCATGGTGCTTTTGGACATAACACTGCTTAAAAACCTTTCCAGACTTCTTGCTTCCGTTTGGGAGAGTCTCTGAACCCCACAGAGAATCCCTTATACTGCTGATTTTGTTGTTTAATCTGCTCAGGTCCTAAATGTTTCTGTTCTAAATTTTCAAGCTGTGTCGTTATGAAGAAGCAATACAGTGAGGGTCTCTTGTTTATTTGGGCTCAGATCATAATTCCAATTCTACAGGAATTAAAAATGGAGAATCCTTTGCTTAGAAAATAGTGGAAAAACAGAAAATAAGAGCCACGAGGAAAGGTCTGTGAACTGCTGGCCATACAGTTCAGGGAGGAAATCAAGCACAGGGTGTTATATGATTCCTGCGATGGTCATCTCTTGTACAAGCTACAAACACTGTGGACCTTAAAGATATGTCTCTTGAGTTCTAAAATCCTTCCACTAGTCTGAGTCATTTGTACAGCTGAAAAGACTCAAGGTCTCTGAAGTAAATTGGAAATACCTATAATTCTGCAGAAAATTAGGGAAGAGTTATGTAGTCCCAAAGCAGAGGAAGAAATAAAAAAGGAGTCATAAAACCTCTGGTCTCTGGGAAAACTCTGGGTGAAGTTGACTTTCTAATAGAATTTTTTAAACTCTCTCAGTCTCACTTGGCTTCTGACATATGGAAAAATTTTTGAAAGGCCAAAGCAAAAGGGTTCCATTTCAGCATTAATTGCAGTGTTGGGTTTTCTTAACTCTCTCTCCTAGGAAATAACTCACCAATGCACCATTTGCAATAATTAAATTACAGGCCAATTCTTCTGAGTAATGTGACTCAGAAGACACAGGTTAAAACAGCATCTAGAAAATGTCTGAGCAGCATACCTTATGGACAAGAACTTAGCATATAACTTGAGGTTGACATTAATCAGAAAGCTGCTAGAGAGTCTTATAGGCCTGTTATTATAATTTGCTATTTTTAAAATTCTCTGAAGTAATCAGAAAATCAACCAGCTCAACATCCCTAAAGAGAGCTGCTTCCCACCCACCAGCAGTGGCTGACTTCACTGTTGACATAAAAACCATGAAGATCTCAGTCTAGTATTCTGCCATGTAATTGTATCCTTAATTTTGGCCTTGTTGAAAGTCTGCTGTAAAACTGATCTTGTGTGTCCTCATTAGAAGGAATTCATATGTAAATCATTTAAATTTTTTTTTAATGTAAAGAAAGAAAATGTTCCTGTGACTCAAGCATTCTGCAGGCTCTTGCTCCTCTTGTGGCTCCTGTGTGGCTGTGCTTCCTGGCTCATCTGTGCCTCCTGGCAAATCAGGGTGGGAAGGTTGCTGGCTACCCTCTCACCTTCTCTTGCCTTAGCTGCTGGAGAAAGCACCTGTCAGGAGACTTTACCTTTTCCCAGCCTTGGGTCAGTCACTGAAAGGATAGGAGATGAAGCTCTGCTATCTCCTACACTCTTGTGCCCGGCATACACCCATGGAAGGTGCTTCTCTCCCTTCAGTCAATAGTAGCCATCTAATTACCAGTTTTCTGCATATTGGAAGGCTTAATTTTTGCTCTTTTATGTGCAAAAATAAGCTGAAGTGGTAGTAGTGGAATGACATCCTAGTGTTAAAATGGAATTACTTTGAAAAGGCATTAAATAAACTAGTCAGATGACTTCTCTGGGCCTTTATCAATAAAACTGATGAAGCAGCAAATGAGGTAACAGCCAAGTACTTGTCTAAAAGTACAACTTTGATAAAGTTTGGGCACCTATTTCTTCTGAGTATTTCTGGAGTTGGAAATGGAAGTTATCATGAAAGTGTTGACAGCAATTTGAAGGTGTAAAGGAATACTGCATCTTTACCATGATTTCTGTGCGTTTGAATTGGATGAGCTGAGTCCTTCGCACTCTTAACTGTTCCTAAAATATAATGTCTGAGGTATTTGTCTCTAAGAAAGCTGAGTTTTTGTTGCTTAAGAATAAATTTTGAACTATTGCTGAAGGTGTTTGGAACTTCTCTTTGGCACCTTGTTATTGTAGGCACATAAAAATGTAGACAAGTGGGACTAGGTAGCAGATGATGAAATTTAAGTTGATTAAAATCTATTTGTTGAAACCTTGTTTTTTTCTCTCATATAAGGAATTCTACATGAAAAGGTAGGAAGAGAAAAATAAAGGTAGAGCTTGAGGTAATTTGGGGTATCTTGTTCATGAATTGTCCACTTCAATGCCAAAAAATCTTACAGCTGCTAGGAATCTGACCTCGTGCCCAGAAATGTGTAAAAGCACAGCTGGCCCTGTCTGGGCTGCAAATCAGCTTCAACGCTAATGGCAACGCCTATATTTCAAGAGAGTATTTATCTTCGAAAAATGAATAGGGGCTGCATGTTCCAAATGTCATCTGTCAATTTAACAAATGGTGACTCTATACACATCTTAATACTAGATTGCTGTTTCATTAGGCTCCATGTGGGTTATTCCTTCTTGGTAGCTGGCATTATTCTAGCTGCAGCAGCAGAAAGGCAGGAGGGTAGAAGCTCCTCACCACTGTGATGAAGAGCAGCTCTTGGCTGCTGTCAGGGGGCAGCAGGAGAGAGATAAGGGCACAAAACGAAAATAAGCTGGACAAGATCAACAGGGGGGGCGTGTTCCTCAGTACAGCCGAGTTCAGCTTGTCACAGGACCAGACACAGACATATCCTAGAGTTAGGGCTGTACCTGCAGCCTGGGCACACAGGCAAGCGCTGATGGCTGCTGAGCAGCACTGCCCGAGGGTGTCCTGAAAGCTGAAATGAGCCAGCAGGTGGTTCCAAAGGGGAGCACTCTGTAGCTCTGTCACAGAGAATAAAGGCAAATGAAAAGCTTGCAGAAACGAGCAGATAAACTCCCAGTACATGTCGAAGTGAGGGAGTGCAGAGGAAGCAGCCGAAGCATAGGGTGAAGGTAAAGATGGGGAAGAGCCTGAGCCATCCCACTTTGCCCAGCTCCGACCCACTGCAACACCATTTCCGAACTGTCCTCTGTGGCACGGCAGCACCGCAAGGACTCTCTGCACCTATAGGTCAATCCATAGGTTGATTCTCCCTGAGCTGCAGTTGCCCACACCAAAGTTGTAAGATTTCCTGTGCAGTGGAAATGCTTCTCGAGTGTCCTACTTTGTAACTAATCAAGGTTTTGTGGCTACTGTGGCTGACAGCCTTCAGCCCTCCCACCTATTAACCGATAGCTCAAGCATCCTGATGGAGCACCCTGACAGGATAAACACATTGAAATATTTAAAAGTGCACTAAACAGGTATAGTTTTGAAAGATTCATTCAGGCTGCTGCCAGGACAAGTGCTGCACAGCATGACTGGAAAGAGGTTGCAGAGGACAAGAAAATGAGTTTCTTTAAAAAGGACTTATTTGCTGTCTCCAGGGCCAGGTTTAGCAATAACAGACTGGTCAATACAAGAACAGTGGGTTCCCTTGCTGGGCAGCTCTGAATGCACAGGTGAGGCCAGAGCACAGAAGGGCAGCTAGGTAACTTTGTTCACAGGATAAACTGACTTCATTTGCTGGTACCACAGCATCCAGGGCAGTTCATGCTGGGATTCATAAACCACAGGTGATGTGAACCACTCTGCCCCTGTCCCACAACACTCCCACTAGGAACCTGCTTCTCCTCTGAAGTCTCCCTTGCTTAAGGGTGAGGGGCTCAGCAAATAAGCTGCTGCATTCAGCACCTTGCTGGGAAGCTTGTGAGAAGGGAAAATTGCATTGGATCCTCACAAAGTGCTGACATATGTGCTGACACATCTGTGCAGAGGCAGTGGAGGTTCTGCTGGGAAGTTAGAAACAGAGTTTGCCGTGAGTCCAGTCTCCTAACAAACCTCTTTTTCTGCTCAAACTAGCTGATAGTCAAATTGTCCTTTTGTTTTTCTCTTTCAAGAAAAGCAGGTTTTGCAGGGAGATGGAACATAGCTACTTGTCTTTATTTTACTTACTTTAAGTGTGTGGAAAAAGCTGGCAAGCTTTCGAACTTGGTGTCCCTATGGCTGGATGTTGAAAATCTTGCCTGTTTTTTTCCGACTGTCATTTGGTTTAATAAAAGATGTTGCCCTTCCCTACAATCCTTGTTTCTCTTGCGCAATGTGGCTGCACAGATAGTGGCTGTTGTTTGTATCCTCCCAAACTATGTGGCTATGATGGCTACCTCTAAGGCTTGAAAGGATAAAGTAGGAATTGAAGTCATGGGAAGCGTTAATTTCTGCTGCACTGCCTCCTTGCATGCAGAGAAAGGTCTCAAGGTTAGAGAAGTGCCATGGCAAACCTTCCCCCACAGGTAAATGTGAAATCCTGACACCAGAAAAATCAGTGCCCTTCTCAGAACACTACAATCTCAGTCATAGTTTCAGAAGCTCTCCCTGCTTTATCCAGCAAGACAGCTCACACAAGCACCACAGCAACTGAGGCTTGTGTGTGCCACCGTAGCTGAGGACAGTGCATCATTGCTCAGGCAGAAATCAGAGATGAGCCCATGTCTCTGCCCCTGACAGAGTCCTTCATTTTATTTTACACTCCCCCTCCCCACTACCCCCACGCCCCCTGTTCCTTTTTTTTAAATCACTTAGATTTTTAAGAGACAAAAGGAAGGCACCATGTGAAAACATCACTATGGAAACATCACAGGCTCACTTGTACTTGCCTGCCAAGCAACTACCTAAATGAAGTTTTACATCCTATTGGATCACTGTTGGCCATCTGCTCTCCTTCAAACTTCTCTGAATTCCATATTTTCCTGAAAAGTTCATTTTTAGAAAGGAGGGAGGAGGAGGCAAAGGGAGAATCCAGTATTCTTGGCTAGTGCAGAGCTATTGTGAAAAAGGACGATAAACTCACTTTGGGGTAGCCTCTTAAAAAGACAAAGATCCATGTTTTGTGAAGTAATTTCATAGAAAATACCTTGTTTCTAGATGCATTTTAATGATAAGAGTATATATTGGCAGCCACAAGGCAAAACACACAAACAGCTGCTTCTAGTACTCTTGCACTAATTGTCTTCCTCTCCCCTTCTCTCACTTAGCCTCAAATGTATTTTCTTCTAAAATGTAAGTTACTGCCTACACTGGAGTTGTTGGCTGCAGGCTCCACAGCCTTGCTCCAAATAAAACACAGAAATAGATTTCCTGCCAAGCACCGAGGAAGTTTAAAGAATTTAGTTTTTAAAAATATAATCTTTTTATCAGTGCCCTAAGCCTGCCAAAGGTAATTATGGGCCATGGCGCATTTACATTAATGCATAGGACCTACAGACATTTCAAAAGCTTAATGGAGAAACTCCATAAATGCATGTATCGAGAAACAAATTAATTAAATTAAACTGTCATGTAAAGATATCACTTAATTTTGCAGAGCGGAAGGCACTCTTAATGGGAATGGAATGGATCAGTGAGCATTTCAAAACCCAAAGCTATAATTTAAATTCAGGCTCTCCTCTAGTGTGCAAGTCACAAGACATATTTATTATAGCCTTGGATTGTCAATTGTAATCGGTTTAGCAGAGACAAAGCCGTGTTGTTTTGCTTCCTGCCCTCCTAGCTGGTTCAATATATTTTGATGTCAGACTATTGACAAGCAAACCAAGGGCTGAAATAAAATCATGTTTACCTGTGATGAACTGGCAAAAATGCAGTCCAAGGTAAATGTAACCCTGAAGCCCAAGCGTTTATTTATCAAGCAGCAAGGGGAAAATGGTGAAGCATTTAAACTTCTTTAAATAAAGCAGCTGAATATATTTACTGCTGCTTGAGACCTGCTATGTGGCAACCTAGAAACAAATAGGTAAAAATAAGTAAAAGCACTGTGAAAGTGAATAGCATCATTTATAAGCTGCTGCTCTTGAGTTTTCCAGGTGTCAGCAACAATTAAAGTTGTTGCTCTTACACTCCTCTAAAGCTAGAGCCAAAGCCTGACACTAGGTCCCCAGCAAACAGACAGCAATACTTCCAGGATGTGCAACCCAGTTTGCTGCAGGATTTCACCTGGTAGCAGAAGTTACAAACCAAGCCTATGCTTCTGCAGCCATGAGCAAGCATCTGAATAAGCTTCCAAGAATGGTTCAATTGTTTCCCAACATTCTTTCTGTATTCTCTAATTCTCTTTCTTGTTAAGTTCATTTTCTGATGTAGAGCACTGAAACCAGTCAGTACATCAGGTTATAATTGTCGTGGCTTCCTCTTGCCTTTTTCCAGCCCCCTGCATTGAGCTTAGCCATGGAGAGGTTTCTCTGAGCCTAAACTTAGAACCTTCTACCCAGGATCTCTGTAATTTCTTGTGGATCTCTCAGGTTTGCAAATCTGACTCTAAAAAATGCTGCTGGCTAACTCAAAACTCATGGTAAGGAAGAGCTGTGGCACAGCAGGCTGGGACAGCTGCTTGAGGCACACCTCGGAGGGCAGTGACACAGGACCAGCCTCCCAGGCTTCTGCTGCGGGGTGGGATGGCCATTTTCAGGGAAGCAGAGCACTGCCTGGAGGGGGCAAGGAGGAGCCAGCTGCATGGCTCTGAGGAGTGGCTTGTGTTCACACAGGAGTTCATTTGTTTATTTTATAAAAATGCCTGCATATCTGCATTTGTTCTTACTCACACACGTAGCAGGATTTTTCAGATGAATGGGTTGCATTTCTGCTTCCAGTGTAATCTTCCAGCAGTTCGTTCCCCAACCTAATTATTATGCTAAAAAACCCCAAACCCACCCAATCGACCAACAAAAAAAGCCAAAACAAACCCCTCCCCCCATCCAAATTTGCCTCAATACTAGACCACGGTTCTTTTGCTTACACATTACAGTAAACAGAAGTATCTTTTATAACCTTTCTGTAAAAGGACCGTTTTTATCTTGCTACACTATTCATCTTCCATGCCTCTGCTCCAAGATGCACATTATTAGCCTTGATCAGTCTCAAGAGAAATTTTTATTTTTCTCTCAGTCTCTTTTGGCTTTGCACAAGACTTGAACTGTTTATTAAGTGACAGGTTACCAGGGACAAAAAAATTCTGTTCCAATTTAAGGGTTTAAAAATTGGACACAGCTTTTAAAAAGTGTTTTGTCCTACTACCAGTAATCTTTCTACTTATTTGCATGGCTCCTACTGTCACACGCTCCAACAACAACATCCTTCTTTGAAAGAAGGCAATGGTAAAGGAAAGTGTTCATAGCCCCTCTGAAAAATAAAAGATGTTGAGAGATTTAGGTCCTGGTCCAAAACAGTATGAAGACTTCAATTCCTACTGTCACTGATGCCAGTGACAAGCCAGATGTCTGATGTCTTTAATTTGGACTTCAGTGATTTCTTCAAGGTATAAGAAAATTATAGTCCAGCTGAGATATGAATGTATCTGTAGCGATAAATTGCTATCTTCTATCACCAGCCAAATACCATAACCACAGGCATGCCTGTTTCTTTCCAAGAAAGCCATCCCAGTCATTAAATATGGTCTTTTCCTAAACAGCTTTTCCAGCTTAGCTGTCTGGTTCACAAGCCCTTGGAGCTCTGAAGCAGATTCAATCTACAAACACAGTCATAACTTTTGTTTATGGAATGGGAGAGACTTAAAGAGGTCTCTAAGTAATGGTCAAGAGAATAGCACAGGCCACTGACATCAGTTAAAGGGCTTAAGTTAAAGAAATATTATTTCTAAACTCTGAAAATAGCTATTATGGTAAAAATGCTTTTTTCTCATGTCACTTTGTAAACATTAAGTAAATACATAAATTACAAATTCTAAGGTATTAAGAACAATGGTGACAAAGTAATGCTTTTAATATTCTTTTTAAAAACAGTTTTGAAAGTACTTATTTGAAATATCTAAAAGGTTTAATTGTATTCAGTTTTTATAGTCATAAAATTTTGAACCCTCTTCTGCATAAAATAAAAAAATCTAGGTCATTTATCAAATTTCTAAATAACAGTAAGTAAGCTATGAACAATTTCACCCTTAATGTAAGTATCCACTAAGAGGTATGCAATCAAGATTGAACCATACTTGTATTCTTAATTCATTAGTGGAACTTGAAGGCCCTCTTCTGGATTATAAATTACTGCATGGCTAAGCAAATACACGGAAATGACAAAGCCAACCAACACTATGAAAAGATAAGTATCTTAAATATGTTTTATTAATATTATTACCAACTTCATTTCCTGGTTTTCATTTGTACCTGCCCATCTTGGTTACTATAATTTAGTAGCTGAGAACAGATTCAACTTCTTAGTGGATTCTTAAAAATAAAGTATTTCTTACACTAATATTCACAAGAGGAGTGGACAGTCTGAACAGAGTTGTGGAGAGTTTCTCCACAACTTTGTATGAAGGTGCTGTGCAGCCAAGTGATGTTTGCTTACCCTTATCCAGCAACAGCACCCACAAACAGCCACATGACTGGGTGTGTGTCCCTGTCTACTTTCAGAAATTACGTCTGACTATCTGGCTTGTGCTAGAGGGAGTGTAAAAAAATGAAGAAACATTTACAGTGGTCTTAAGTCTTCAAGGTCTGTACAGCTCCTTTATATGTCTTTTGAATAAATAAACACACATGGACTGTAAAGGACTTTACAAATGTAACCTTCCCAAGAGAGTTACTTACTTGCCTAAGCAAACATTTATTATTGAAAAGCAAGATGCTTCTCCACAGACAGAAGGAAAAAAATATTCCAGAATGTGCTGTACAAAAGCACCATTTCAATGGATCTGTCTGTAAATAAGTGGACTTGAATCACAATTTTTCCTCTTTCTAAAAAACAGCCATTTATTCTTCTGTTTTGCCATTATGATAACAAGAAATCATAAACAGAGAAATGCAGGAGCAGGTACTAAGTATTCTATTAATAAAAACTCTGTACAGAAAATTAAACATAGTTTGATTGAACTGCACATTTTTAAAAAGCAGGATGCTGAAGAAACCTTCATGTATCAGTTTTGGTAAGTTTCTGTGTCCCACCAGCGTAGGGCTGCTGACGCCGATCCTTTTTCCGTACTTTTGATTTTGGTGCTGCCGAGAAACAGGAAAGAAGAATAATAATCAGAAGTTAATTACAGTAATTCCAGTGCCAACATTCTTTTAAATTAGGTTGGGATCAAAATGGATGCATTAATGTAAAACCTACCATTGGGATTTTCTTGTCTATAGAAAGCTTTTAACAATTCCACTGCTTCTTCAGCACGATAGCCAGAAGAGCACTGTTCAAATTAGAATGATGTTAGTGAGCACATCTGAGAATAATGTATGCTATGCTTCACAATAATGTCTTGAGTACAGAATAATTTTAAACAACTTGTACTGTCTACTTAAGGGTCAAAAAAATCTCCTTTTCAGGTTTAATACCTAATACATTTGAAAAATACTATGTTGAGGCTCACTAGAGTAAGTAATTTCCCTAATAAGTTAAAATCAGGCAAAACAAACTTTCTTAGCAAATGATATAATTTTTTTATGCAATCTACAATTTCTTTCTTATTAACGTGTTTCCAACCTCACATACTCCTCAAGCACTTGGAAACATAAGAGACATACACCTAGGTCTTTGCAGATGAGATTCCTGACAGAAAACACTCATCCACATATCTATTTTTTATTCCTAACAGTCATCTTTTAGATCTTTTGGTCCTTCTAAAATACTTTTCCAGGCCATGAACAATAATGACAAAGCATTTAAATGTCACTCACATTAAATAAATCTCCACCCATGATAGAAAATAATTAGTTACTCCTATACATCCTACTGCAGTTACCTACAGAAACAAAGGATTAAAAGTATCAAGAGCCTTCTTTATTTCTTCTGAATGCATACAAAAATTAAATACCACATGCCAATGTTAGCAAATGAACACTCTTCCAGTACTGATTATACCAATTAATTCAGATGTTAGTCTCATTGACACCCTGACAGAAAGATGCATAATATGTTTACACTGGAGTGCCAAACAGTCTTGTCTTGCTGACTGAAATTCTTTGAGCCTTGAGCCTTTAGTGCTTAGTTACAATGCTGAAATACATTACTTGTTTTTTACATTCATTAAATCATTAATGTAAAGTGTGGAAAAGAACTCCAGGAACCCTAATCAGTATGATTGTATAAGGCAGGATCATGTACAAATGTGTATAATGTAATAAATAAAATGCTATAAATACTCTCTGCACATACGCGTGGGTACATAGGTAGTACCATGCTGTAAAGCACCTATATTTATTTATACTCTACTTTCACTGAATGCTTGCTCAGCCTTTCTCACGTGACAAAGATGCCTCAGTCACCCCAGGCACTGTTCAGTCTTCGAACATCCCTACTATTCAGAAAGTTTCCTGATACCTAAACTGAATTTCCTCTGCTAGTTTTGCAGTTCAGATTTATTTTGGGATTTGAACTATATGAAGTAAGTCTAATCTAGTATATTCTACCTCGTAAACACACAGACTGAAAACAAAAAAAAATCATTTCCACTGGCTCAGCTAAAACCCAGTAATTTTGTAAGTTGCTGTTACTTGATCTTTATTGATTATCTGTTTGTATCTGCAGTTTAAAATAATTTTCTCTCATGTCTTCCAGCAGCATATACTTCCTGTTCTAAGTATTACACATATTTTAGATATATTTAATTCTTACCTTGTTCCACAAACATAATTCTTTCCCTTCCTCGTTGATACATCCTTCTAAGTAATTTAAGACTGTCATCAGGCTTTTCCTCAATTTTCTTTTCTTTAAGGACCTAATTTTTTTTACATTATTTTTAAGCTAAGTTTACTTGACTTTGATCATCTTCCATCTGTGTCCTCTTAAAGTGATGCATAACATTCTCAAAGCCTGGTAACGAAGCCAGGCACATTACTTTAGCTGAAAAACAGAGGGAAACATTTTAAAGCTTACTTCAAATGGGTCTCCTGAGTCCACCATGTCATCAGACGAGATGCTCAGGACTGAGCCGCAGCCTCCAAATCGCTCATTTCGACAGCCATATATGACCCGTGGAATTTATGGGACTGAGTCAAGGAATTAAGTGAAAAACAAGCAGGAAGTACAGAAACCTGATCTAGGCAGTCATCAAATGTCCTAAAATGTGCCTGTATGTTTCAAACTAAATTAGTTTGAGCTACAATTCCTCCCTCAGAAAATCAGAACTTACTTTTGAATGATGTAAGATGTATTGCTGAAGGTGCACATCCAGCCTTCCTCAGAAAAGGAGAAGCATGAATCCCAAAGCAAGGGCATACAGACATGGTTTACTGATTGATACAACATTCAAAACTGTCCACTGAGCTGCACTCGGCTCATTTTAGATGCTAACAGACACTTCTAAAATGTATTTTAATCTCTAAGAGCAGTTGTTTGTCATAACTGCGCCATCTCTTTTGTTCTTGAGTCTCTTGATACTCACCACGAAGGTGCGTGCAGACCCTCAAACCACCCCTCATAGCTTTCCCTGACACTGTCAAGCCTTTGTGGGCTCACTGCCAAAACAGTAATGGTTTGACACAGTTTCCCAGTGTAAGTAAGCATGAAAGGATACTCATCAAGCGCACAGCAGCTGCACACATGATACAGGGCTCCACAGTGACGTACAACACCAGCTGTGGAAACACTTCCCTGTAATCCCTGTTGTGTTGCTTGCACCAGTCAAGGACCTCATCGATTGCCACCATTTCTGCATGCCGAGTAGCCTAGGAAATAAAAGTAAGTATTTTCTTAAAAGTTTACATTTATTCACTTTTGTTATAGAAGTAATGCAGTGCTCTTTGCTGGTTCAAGTTGCAAAAGAAATTTCATGCCATCCAGACTGCAGAAGAAATACTCAGCCCAAGAAAGAACATATTCAACCTCAGCCTCTTGTGTACAGCACACAAGATCCAAAAGTGCCAGTTTTTTCTTCTACTTTTTCCTCAGCAGAGGAGCATGCTCAGAAGTTCTCCTCTCTCAGTCATGCCAGCACAGTGAGGCAAGACATGAAAGCTCTGCTTGAGGCTTAAGGGACACACAAAGCCCATTGGCACAAGTGATGTAGCCCATAATTCACTCTACTTCCAAGAGCAAGAATAAGGACTGGGTTACTTTCTCTGGAAATATTAAGAACGTGCCCCTTGCTGGTACCCTTTCCTCCCTTTGACAATGTTACTGTGCTCGCACAGAATGAATACACTGTGAATATGCAATAATTTCAGTAAGTTTCTGCAACTGCCTGGCATGCTCTGTACACAAAACATTTTCAGTTTGCCTCAGGTTTAATGCTGCCTGGGAATATGTACATGTACAGTTAGTCCCTCAAGTAATAGGCAGGGACTGCATCACATGACTGATTAAAAAAAGACAGAAGAATATTAATTTCTCTTTTTTTTATCCAAGATAACTGAATGATTAATATCTCAATATCTGTGGCACAAAAACCTGAACAGAAGTGTTGACTTCAATTGCAGAGACGAAAACAATCAGTAATGTCCCAGTACCACTCTGAAATGTCTGCAGCACTGTTATGCCAATGAAATGTCACAGCAAAAATTTCAGAAAGTACTGGTTATGAAAGGACTCTTCAGTTAGAGCCTGATGCTTATTTGAATTATGACGGTTAGTATTTTCCTTCTTTTTCTATCTATTCTGGAAAAAAAAGGATTGACACAAGCATTAGAGTAAGACTTAATAAATTCAGATTATATCTGTCCGTTTCGTATTTCTTTATGTGACCCTCCATAGCTTCCTCTCAAAACATGAACTTGGGTTAATGTTTTAGCACTGCGAAGGTC
Source organism: Pomatostomus ruficeps (assembly GCA_013400735.1). Classification (NCBI taxonomy): domain Eukaryota; kingdom Metazoa; phylum Chordata; class Aves; order Passeriformes; family Timaliidae; genus Pomatostomus; species Pomatostomus ruficeps. Next base: position 21,675 of record VYZT01053456.1, read on the forward strand.
TGTAGGGATAACAGTGAGATGCTCTACAAAACATGGCAAAGGACTTGTAACTTACTGTTTAATACTGTTCAAAAATGTTTTAAAACTCCTAGAAAGGCCATGCAGCTAGTGCAGGCCCTACCAGCTTCTGCAGTAATAGAAGACAGCTACACAAAAGAGATTACACTAATATAGAACATTACTACACATCAGTGTACCCATATCTTAAGTAATACTCTCTGCTTTGGTCATCTCATGTCATGAAGGCCCAGAAATAGCGGAACAAACTCGCCTCAGGGTGAGAAAGGATTATCCAAGTTACAGAACACTCTCTGTTTAGAGACTAATTAGACAGTGGCTCTTAACAGATACAGTAATTAGTTTTCCAAGTTAAGAGGACTACAGTAGAGGTTTTTAAAATAATCAAGAAAAATGTGGCAAAGTCACAGTTATAACTGTGATTTATTATTTCTCATAACAAGTGAGCACCCAATGAAATTATCAGGCAGCAGATATAAAACAAACAAAAGGAAGTACTCTTTCACAAAGCACATAATTATATTGTGAAACTCATTGCCACAGGATGCTATGGAAGCCAAAAACATGAATGAGTTCAAAAAAGGTTTAGACAAATTCATGGAGGATATGTGGACAGACAGCCATCAGAAACAATGATCCAGATACAGTCTTGGACTCTGGAAGTCCTAAGATACTCACTTCCAGAAGTGGAAAAGATATGCAAGGGTAAGGTTTACGCTACTTCCTTCTTGTTTCATGAGCTCCCTCCTTATGCACCTGTTAAAAGTCCCTCTAAAAGACAAGATATGTGGGAAAAACTGTCCTTCTAGGTCTGTCTTAAGATTTTGTTTTGTATTAAGCTATGACTAGATAGACTTTTTCTGACATGCTGTGTGTAAAATAACATACAAGAGGGATTATTTTAATTTTGAATCACTGACTCAATTCATAAGCTCAACTTGCCAAATATTACACACTATTTTAAAGTCAAGAAGGCAAAAGCAGGTTAAGAGTAGCAAGGGAAAATGAGAATTGTTACAAAGTAACAAATGGTGTACAAAGGAAAAAAGCTGACTCAGAGGGGTAAAAGCCTTGACAGTGCCCCAAATTGTGGCAAATGTTTCACAGACAAGTAAAGATATCATCACTGTCCTAAAAAGCTTACTTTCTAAATTTTAGACCATAATTAATAAGTGAGAGTAAAGGGGGCCAAAGCTCAAAGTTCTGTGTTATGTTGTGGCTTCAGGAGACAAGAAATCCTTCATTTTCAGTTATCCCATACTGTGCCTGCAAGACACTTGCTACAACGACCCAACAGGACAGAAAGGAGATGTCTGTGTGTATCAACAAAGGACCTAAGACAGACAGCATTTTACTAGGAAGTGAATGATTGCATCATATGTGGGAATAAAGATGCCAAAAAACCACTTCTAGCTGGGAAGGGTCACATATGCTGCAAGGGAGAAAATTTTCAGGTTGGTCTGAGGCAAGACTGTGAACAAGCAAGTGCGGGAGCTGCCAGAGGGAACACAGCACTGACACAAGCTTGCGAATGAATCGCCAGGCTGTCGAAAACCAGTATCTCACAAAGACATTTGCTGCACTGTTGTGCAATGAACACAAGTAAAGGCATGTCTAACTATTTTGAAATGCTGATGCCACAGCCATGCTGCTAAAAAAATAAAATAAAACTAACACCGCTGTACATAAACTCCCTTCTCCCAAAAGCAACTTCTCCCAGAAGAATGCAATGATCAATAATTTTGCAAAAAAACTTTCACAGGGTTATTTGCAGCAGTATCTCTGACATTAATGTATTCTGCTGTGGACACGGCAGGCAAAAACAAAGTATACAGGGTGACAGGAGACAGCCCAAAAATACTGGAGAGTTTTTGGCAACTAAATCTTTTTGCCAAAATGAGCAGTTTAGGAACATAATGAAAGAGGGCGTAAAGAAGACACGACCTGCTCCTAACTTCAGCCTGTTGCATCAGAGGATGCAGGGACCTGCTTAAGGAGAAGACAGAATTTATTTGACACAAGGTCCGGAGGCAAGTTGATTCCTGACCAAAGGCAGAACTGCAGGGAAGGACTGAAGATCTAACCCGATAAATGATCACTTTTTCAAAGCAAGAAGAAAGTTTTCATGAAGTTAAAAAAGTCAGTATGGTTATAAAGCTGCATTTTGGAGGTCAGAAAGCAAAGGTTAAAGGAAGACATACCAAACGTCAACCGTGCAAAACAAATGACACAAAAAGTAAAAATACCTTGAGAGAAAACACATGAAAAAGGAGTTAGCACTACTACAGTGACCTAGAGATGAGGCTTAAATACAATTATAGTGTTATTCCAAAAGAAAATTAGTAATTTGCCTTTTCAATAAAAAATGATGCAGAGAATGTGGTCAAAAGGCTGAGTAAGAGCAGGAAAGTACAAATTACAGCATATGAGGTAGAGAATTAGGCCTTTAAGATTAAAAAATTGCCTAGGGCATGAAAGAGGGATGAGGAGCAAACCCCCAAGTTGATATATCACTGCCATCAGAAAATGCTCAAGAACTTGTGCACGAGGCTGCCAGTCTTACAGCAATGTTTTAATGCATAAATGCAGAGAATTGCATGACTGAAACCTGTCAGAGCAAACAGAGTCACTGGAATGAAAAACAGGAAGGACAGGTGTCATACAATCCTGACATCTATAGATCCAGGAGGGCCTTACTAGTAAAACAGGCAACATAACAAATTTTGAAAGTAGTGTTATAAGGACTAGTCCTTATAAAAGGTAAATTAAACAAAAAACCAATAAGATAGCTGACAGTAAATTAATCTAGTAACTTTCTTTGACAAATGTTTTTTCTAGGCAAGAGAAACACCAGTCTCTCTGGATATCTCCAGTGCATCCGGCATAGCACAACCTGTGAAATTATTGTGAGTGGGGAAAACAGCCTAATGCAAAAAATGTAAGGTGAGCAAGAAAAGAAGAGACATTGCATTGACAGGGGAAATATTTGTCCAGAGGGAACTAACTACCAAAGACACTCAAAGATCATTTTGCTTACACGTTTTCCGTTGTGTCATTGGCATTATCTGGAAAAACACCTACAGTTTAATGTGATGTGATATCTTTTTTATGATGAAAGACATCATGAGAAGTGACAGGGTGTCACTCAAGAAGTGGATGGCCTTCTAGACGGGAGCAAAAAATTTTCAAAATAACAAATGAAGAATAACAAAACAGCATAAAAGACCAAGGAGTCTTGAGGAAAGATGAGACTTTCTTCCAGAGAGATTATGACTTATTATTGTTATCAAACAAAGCACAAGTCCATCTGGAATAAAATACAGAGTTCTGGTTAAGTGAATTCAAGAAAAATGAATCAAAGTTGGAATGGCTATATAAAAGAATTACTATAATGAACACAGAAAACAAGCCGGTCTTCTGAGAGGAAACTAAATAGATGGCTTGGGAAAAACAAAAGCCAAAAAGGAATAAGACTTTAAATACATCCAAGCTATGTAAAATAATGGATGATGCTGGCACAAGAATGGGGAGATATAAACAGAACATAAAAAGTTTGAAACTGGAAATCAGACATTTTTTATCTGTCTGAAGAATGATGTTCTGGAGAAGTCCTTCAATATAAGGTGGAACAAAAAATTAGCTTTAAAACAGACCTTGACATTTATGATGTCTGCTGGAACTGCCTCAATGGTTCAAGAGGATTGTTTTTTTCCCCGGGATGGTCCGTAAATAACGCCAGAAATCATTAGGAGAAAACTGAAAACAATTTGCTGCATTCACATTTCACAACAAGTACTTCTTTCAAGCTTACATTTTCTTTTAGACTATAAGGAGCAATTAAGTATCTGATAAAAAATTTAGAAGCACTAAGTACCCAGCATTTCCAATCACCATAATATAAACATTTATGAAAACCAAGCCACAAAAGAACTGAAATTTGAGCTAAGCAGCAATTAAAAAAAAGCATAGCTTCCAAAGATATTAACAGATTACTGTTTCCAAAATCCAGCTGAATTTTTTAAGATCAGGCTACTTGCATTTTAATATGTACCTTCAGACAAACCTGACACCAAAAATGCCTGAAAGCTTCCTTGGTATTTTTAAGTCAATTTTGAGTCTTGTCAGTTATGTTCTGTTTGTTTATTAACATGTGATTTTTACACAACATTAATATCTCTGGCATTTTCCCAAGTAGTGTCTGCTTCCCCACAGTGTTTACAATGATATAACATGAGATAGCTAACTTCTCTGTCATCTGGCTTTCTTAGAGCTGTATTAGAATCCTCTTAACACATTACAGACTATCCTGCATAATAGTTTAGTATAATGATTTATCTTTCCTGTTACATTTTTGAGGTTAACAGATTCATTTTCACTTTTTGTTACGCATTCAGATTTGAGACATCTAATATAAATTACAGCCAGATCCCGCAATCAGATTAATTTATATAAAACTTCCAGTTGTGCAAGACCCCTGTTGGCATTGATGGGTCTCTCAGCATCAGATCTTGTATCTAATTTGATGGTTAAAGGTGCAACAGGCCTACAATCTACAGGCAGTATCTTTTTGTTTAGTAACGAATTGACCTGTGGACAGAACTTCATCAGGTCGGCCATTTCTCACTTTTACCTCCGAGGTGACTTTCAGAGAGCACTTTTGAGACCCAGCAAGGGGACAAGCGCGGGGTGGGGCGGGGCAGGGCAGGGCAGGGGTGGCACCAGCACGGTGTCGCCGACCGGACCTCAACTCACGTTCTTTGTCTCGTTGACCTCGTTCCTGCCCCTGCCTATGACCTCGCCGTTGTAGACCAGCAGGCAGCCCACGGGAACCTCCCCTTTCTCCAGCGCCTCTTTAGCCTGCGGGACAGACGGACGGACAGACAGACAGACAGACTCACTCGCGAGGGCACAGGGCAGAGTTACAGCAGCGGGAGGCGCGGACGAGCTGACGCCGGCCCCCATTTTCCCGCCCCCTCCCGGCTGCCGTGAGGGGCGCCGGGGCTTCCCCCGCGGGATAGCGGGAGCCCCGGCCCGCACTGACCACGTCGAGCGCCTGGTCCATCCAGGCCAGCACGGCCGCCTCCCCGCCCTCCGCCATGCCGGGCCCAGCTCTGTTTCCGGGGCACCGCGGGTGGTGTCGCCGCCGCCGCCGCCGCCACCGCCCCTTCCGCCGCCGCGGGTACCCGAGGGGCGGCCGGGCCGGGCTGGGCGCGCAGGATGCTCCGGTCGCTCTGGAGTTTCCTTAAGCGACACAAGAAGAAATGTCTCGTCCTCGGCACCTTCCTTGGCGGTGAGTGCCCGGTCGGGGGGCGGGGGCGATCATACGGGGGGGGACGCGGCGCCGGCCATGGGGCCTCCCAGCAGAGCGCTCCCGGCTCCCGCCAGGGAGGCCCCTCGGAGCTGGCGCCGGGCCCGACGAGCCCCCGTGGCCAGGCGGGTCCCACGCTGGCTGGGAAAGCTCTGTGCCCCCGGGCCGCGGCCCCCGCGCCCGCCTGGTGACACCGAAACTCTCCCACCGTCCGCCGCCGGGAGAGCCCGGGTGTCAGCAGAACGTTCCCCCGAAGGGAGGAGGGCAATCTGTGCGTCGTCCCTTAAGCCCTAAAAAGGAGGGGCTTGGTTTGCCCGGGTGCTCTTACGGCGGGTGGTCGCAGTGCTTTAAAATAATGTTTAGGCGCGCAAAGCGTGGGTGACACTTGTGCTGTTTTTAGGATGGAGGCTGAAAACCTCCACTGTCATGTGTGACTTGTGCGTTGAGGTGAATTGTCAAATATCACAGAATCAATTAGGCTGGAAAAGAGATCCTCGAGTCCAGCCGATGACCAAACATCACCTTGTCGACTAGACTATGGCACTAAGTGCCACATCCAGTCTTTCCTTAAACACCTACAGGGACGGTGGCTCCACCACCTCCCTGGGCAGCCCGTTCCAATGTCTAATCACCCCTTCTGTGAAGAAATTGCTCCTAATGAGCCTCCTAACCTAAACCTCCCCTGACGCACATCAGGACTATGTGCTCTTGTTCTGTCACTTGTTACGTGGGAGAAGAGACGGACCCCCACCTGGCTGCTATCTCCTTTCAGTTATTTGTAGAGAGGGATAAGGTTCCCCCTGAGCCTCCTTTTCTCCAGGCTAAACACCCCCAGCTCCCTTGATGTCTGATTGGGTTTTTTGTCCTTTTTTATACCCTTTTATACATTTTATACCTTTTATACCCTTTTCCTTCCCTGTACCCCTTACTGTTATACCCTGTATCCTTAGTACTACTTGTTTATAGTTTTGTAGTTTGAGATTTAGTTTAGTTTAGAGGTTCTCTAAGGGGGGAAGACAAAACATTCCTACTATCTTAAAACTACAGGCTCCAACCTTGAAAAGTTTGGGTTCTAGAACATGTTTTGAGCTAGGCTATAGTTTCATTTAGGGGGGGAAATAAGGAAATAGTTACCTCGCTTGTTAAGTTATTCATTGAGGAATTTTAGGTAGATATGCTGATTTGCAAAGTCCATAAAAGTTGTATAAGGGGGTACACCCTTGGTCTCCAACGGAGGTGTACACCAGGATCTTATTAAACCAAGGTAATACTCTTTTCCTATACTGCTGCGTCTGCTTCTTATTTTTACCAGCAATTAAGGCATCACCCTCAGCCAGCCACTCTTTATAGGACATGTGCACCAAACCCTTCACTAGCTTCGTTGCCCTTCTCTGGACAAATACAGATTAGTTACAGACACAAAACTTTCACAGAGAGAATTTGCGTTAATTATTCAAGCACTTCTTTCTCTCTTAAGACTCTTGTCTAACCTTTAGGGTGGTTATGGTCTAGTAAGCTCCACCTTCCCTTGGAGTTATTATAGGGTTGTTTTTAGTTGGAATTGGATTTAAAGGAGCACATTGGATCTGTCTCTCTGTTTAATGATGAAGTGCATAGCTGTGCAGCTGGAGATTAGATACTCCTCAAAGGCACAACCATGTCTTTGTGCATCACTCAGTCATCAGATGTACTTACAGCTGATGTAAATGACACAGAACTGGAATTTGCCTGAACACTTAGATGTTCTGAGGGCTAGAGGGCTCTTGTACATTTTGTCATATATTCAGGTGAGGTCCCCTGTGAAGGTGAATTGTATTTATTTCTGGCTTGCTTTGGTTCTTGTGTCATCTGCATTCTTTTATCATTAATTCCTGCTGCGTTTTTCTGAGGAATGCCAGTTAATCCATGGTAATTGGTTGGGTGATGGTTACTGCAGTACTTGTCATGCTGCTCTTCCAGTTCACCTCCTCACCTACAGGTTTTGTGACTCTGCAAGTGCAGCACACTGCCACGTTTACCACCACACTTGCAGCCCACCATGTTAAGTAAACAGATTTATTTTTATACACCAGGCTGTCACCTGGAAGATGTTTCCCCTCCCCTTCAGCTGTCTGTGTCAGAGTGGTGGGTGGACAAATGGGAATAGTAAAAAATCGCTCATCCCAGTTTCAATGAGTAAACATGGATCACTTCCCAAGCGGGAAAGCAGGTATGTGGGAGCTTGTGGCTCTAGTAGTCCTTGTAGCCTGAAATCTTAAATTCCTCATGTATAAGCAGCCTTCTGCCAGCCTGCAAACCAACCTAATGTAACTGAATTTGCATTTTTTTCCTTATGATTGGTGTTGTTTATATACAGCTCAGTGTCACTTTCACTAAAATGCTACTGAGTGGATGAAGTGCACTTAAAATAATAATTATGGACTAAAATAATATCATTTAAAGAATTACCAAACCAAAAAAACTCCAAGATGCTCGTCCTCTAACAAGCATTCAACTTCTGACTAAAAATATTAAACTATGCTGTTATTTTTTGCAGCATGGATCAATTATCTATTTCTTCAGGCCATGTAGTATTTGAGGACGCTGTAGAGAATTGCTTTTTATGTATTTGAGACTGAAGTAAATCTGGGCTTCCCCAAGCAGGTGAACGTCATTAGCTGCCACCACTGGCAACTTTGCACCATGATTTTTTAAGGGAGCCAGGGAGGTGGAGTGATTTACTGCAGAATGCTGCTTTATAGCTGTTCAGCAGCTGAATCTTGAGTGCTTTGGTCATCTACATAGTTATGGATCAGACCTTAAAATAACTTTACAAGCTGTGGTAATACCACCACCAGTGAATCAGAACTCTGAGATCTGTGGTGGACTCTCCAGAAAATACCGTCAGATCTTGAAAGGTAGAATGCAACTTTACATGCTGCTTTTACCTGAAGACTGAATATTTGGAAGTGGCTGAATAATTTAAGGAAAGCATCCAAATCTGCTGATTTAATAGCAGAGCCTAGAATCTACATCTCTCTGGTGTTTTTTTAAGAGCTGCAGGTGAATTTTCTGGGAAGGAGAGTATAAGAGGGAAAATGGGACCTCACAAGATTTAATGATTTTAACTGGCACATGGTCAGATATTAATGTGAATATTTAATGATTCATTAGACAGTACAGAAGAATTTCTGCATTAGTATTGATATCGGTGTTGTGTTACTGAAGAGTTGCTGCATCAAAATTACAGTTGGTTGGTGGCTTTTCCTCTGTTTACTGAGGGGTATTCCGTGTGTGTTATCAGTGGCTGATCAGTCATTCTTCATGCAATTTCTCTCAATCCCAACACTGCAACAGATTTTGCTGCTTATGAAGATACAAATCGCACAAAATAAGAGCTCAAATTGAGGGAGAAAGTGACTGAAAAATATATGTAACTTATCCTTAACCATAGAGTGGGGTTGAGGCAGCCTCACTTAGCAAAGACCCTGTACAAATCCTTTCTTCAGAAGTTGTTTCTTTAACAGTATAAAATACTGTTAAAGAAAGTTGCATACTGAAAAAAGACTTAAATCTCTTCAAGCAAGAAAATCTAGTGATCTGGGATCAAACCCAGATAGAAATATGTAAAGTAGAGAGAGTGAGAGTGAGGGAGCATGATGGAGCTGCAAGGACATTTTAGGTTGGATAGTTTGAGTAAAATAATTTTTATCTCAGTGCTCAGCATTCAAAGTAGTTTTCAGTAGACGTTACAAAATGATTCACCATTGAAATTCTGTGGCTGCAGTGGAAGAACAAGCTCAGGGTGTGTCTGCAATGTATGGTTCTGATTTCAGTGGTGAATTAATTATTGCGGAATTTCATCTGTTACAACCTTTAACATGCAGGAAAAACATTTCAGTTCAGAAATCTCTCTGCTTAGCAGAGAAAATTGGCTTGGTTTGTTGGTAAGCACAGGGGCATTAAATACGGGACTCAGTGTTGCCAAGAGAGTAAGGCTTTAGTGCCTGCATGTTTTAAAGATGGTTTTCAACCATAATGGGACAGTTGTGTGTCACTGAATGCATGGCTTGCTTGAACATAAGGACAAACTGCAACTTACAGAGCTGTCCATGTCCTGGAAGGATGGAGGCTTCTGTGTGCCAGCACAATTTCTACATAGTAAAATTCTTAAAACTGAAAATTTCCCTTTTCTTTTTTTCCTGAGGTAAGTATGGCAGTGAGGGCAAAGGTTACTACTTAGGGTTGTAAAAGGTTTCCTGAAAACTTGATGCCTCCTAGTTACCTATCCCTCTCTTGTACTCAGCCCTCCTTTCCACCTGTGAAGAAAGGAAAGGGCTGAGGAAGAGGGAAGCCATAGCTTATGTGATGTGGGGAATATCCTGCCTCTTGGAGGCTACTAGCATGAACGTGTAAGAGCCTGCAGACTTTGTAAACTTCTTGCATTACTTACATTTAGGTGGGAAGATACTATACAGTGCTACAGCCAAAGTAGGGTATGGAGACAAATTAGAGCATATTTACCTCAAATGAAAGTGTTGCTTCCACAGGATATGGGTACTGTAGACCCCAGGGTGCTCCCCAGACAGCAACTAAAACACCACAGGGCCACTCACATACACCCTCCTCTCCGGTGGGATGCAGGAGAGAATCAGGCCTGACCAATGCCCAGCAGTCCCTGAGCAGTGCTCCCCCCTCCCGCTGTTTTCTCCCCAAATTTTATTGCTGAGCATGGCATCCTATAATGTAGCATGCCCCTTGGATCTTTTGGGATCAGTTGTCCTGGCTGTCTCTCCTCCCAGCTCTTTGTGACCCCCAGCCTCCTTGCTGCTGGGGTGGCATGATAGGCAGAAAAGACCTTGACTCTGTGTAAACCCTGCTCAGCAATTACAAAAACATCTCTCTATTACCAGCTCTGGTCCCAGCTACTACGAATAAAATCAACTCTATCCCAGCCAAATCCAGCACAGACATAGCCAGTACAAATGTAAATATGTTTCACTTTCTAGATCAGTTGTAAAACAGCATGAATTGTAGTTTGAGATCCTTACTGAGGTTCTTGTTCTTGATCTGACATCAGGTGATGTAATCCTGGTTTTTATCACTCATCTGTTTCTGAACCCTCCAAATCAGATATGTTGGGACTATAGTATTTTGTATAGTTCACATTTTGATGAAGATAGGAAAAGGTTTACGTAGAAACTACCTCGTGGGCAATCTCATTATTTCTGAATTTTCTAAATTCCTGGTTTTGTATGAAACATAAGGGAAAGATTCGGTATGGAGTTCCATCTATACAACGGTTTAGCTTATTAGACATGAGTAAAATCTTGCTGCTGCAGCTTTTTGCAGACCTCCTATCCCGTACTGAGAGGTAAAACTGAGTTATATTAGCTATTGTAAAAGGCTGATATTCACTTTGCATGTTTATAGCAACATAAAGCATCAGCTTAGTTTTTTACAGGTTTGTTAGCTGACTTGACATCATGGCAGTTTTTGGATGTGGCTTTCTCTGGTCCTGCCTCCAGCTCCACATGATGGTGTTTTTGTGTGATGCATTCATTCTGGACTTCTCAGAAGTTTGTATTATTGTCAAGTCCTTTGAATTAATGTGGCATATGAATATAGATACACATGGGTGTCCTAAAGAGAAATGCAAACACCCATGCAAGCCAACCCCCGGCTGGCAGCTCCTTGAAATGTCTCGTAAGCCAGAGACTTGCAGAGGCTCCAGTGCTGTCTTCAGGAACGAGTGTAGTGGGCAGAAGTTCACAACTGAGACTTGGATTCCCCAAGTGAAGTGCTGTGTCCTCCAGGCGGCTTGGAGGCGCTTACAAGCCGTTCAGTTGGTAACAGAGACAGTCTGCTGCTGGCAACCAAACCTCAACCTTACTGTAGTTTGGTGGGTTTGCTTCAGGTGAGTGGGTGGGTGGTGCAACTTTTACCTTGCTTAACTTCTAATGCATTGAATTCCAGAGAAGAGGGTAATCCTGGATTAAGCAACATCTGTTAACAGTGGGTTGAAGTTATAGCTCAGTTCAGGGAAGGGAGGGAGAAATGAGGCTTAGTAGCTGCTGTTGCATTGTTTTAGACAAGTGTTTTTTTCTGGAGACTCCTTGTTAAACCTGGGTGACTGCTACTGCAACTTTGTACCCTGACAGGGCACGGCAGCACTTAGTACAGAGCAGGCACACAGCCTAAACAATCAAGTATTACGCAATTAGCTGTCTCAATCTTAAAGCTGCTGCTCCAGTACACCACTCCAGGGCATGCGCATGGTTCTTCTTGAACTGTTTGCATGTCTGCCTATGTCCTGGCTGCATTCAGGAAGAGTCTTTTTCTATACTTATGACTTTTCTGCCACAAAACCTGGAGTTAAAAGGATTTATTTTGGGGTGCAGGGAAAGTAAACAAAAGTAGTCATTTGGACAAATGACTATATGCTCATGTAATGTGAAAAATGTGGTGGGGTAAAATGACTGGGAAAATTTTGTGTTCAAGAATTGATCACTAATGCTAAAAAATTGGTTTGTATTTCAGTATATTAGCTGAAAAAAATCAGTAACCTGACAACTGTATTCTAAATAGATATTCTTGACAGGCATTGATAACTTTTTAGATGAAAATAATCTTGATTGTGAAGTCTCATTTTTGGTTAACAATTTAATGGTGAAAATGCATTTTCAGTATATGGACCCATAATATTAAAGTTTACATCTACAGGAGTGAATATTCCATATGGCAAATGGTCAGTCTGCCTAAAGGCGGAAGTGAGGGAGAGACTGACCCATTTCTACTTTATGAGGCCTTTGGGAAATGGAAGTGACTGTGGTTGTTCCAGACTGGTCTGGTTTGTAGTTGCCTATGAGGAAACATAATGCCAGTAGGAATAGCCAGATTTTTTTATAACCATAGACAATGGAGCACAAAGGTGACAAGCCTTTTCAAACACTGATAGTCATTTTAGGGAATATTTTGGAAGGTTTTAAAAACATAAAAAATGTGGCTGGATTCAAAATCTTGGAAAGTTTGGGTTTGTTTGCGGGGTTGGTTTCTTTGTTGGTTTTTGGTTGGGGGGGTTTTGGCTTTTTTTTTTTAGTTTTCATAGATTTTATTTATAAAACTAGTTTTGAAACTTTCAGCTTTCAGCAACTGTTAAATGCCTCACTTGTTCAAATACTGGCTTCTAAATGTGAAAATTGAACTTTGAAGGACACTTCGTGTGTTTACAACTTTAGAAAGTACTTTGAGGAAAAAAAATTAAAAATACTTGATTTGTTTATTCAGATTTCTTCTGTGTGCTATTATTGACCTGACAGATTTGGAGCTGGCTCTCTGTAGAGGAGTTTCAGTAACTAGAGTATTAGTCAACACAGACAGAAGATGATTAATTTGCAAAATAGTCTTCTCTTGCATGGGTTTTCCCTCCCTTATCTCTGTCCCCCCTCCAAATCTTTTGTGAGAAAACGTGGGAAGCATGTGTTGCACAGCTAAGTAGGTAACTGCTACTGCCAGTGCATTCAGGGAGCGGCAGATGAACCTGACACATGGGAGGTGCTGTAAGAAGGCCTGGGTGGAGGGGGAGAAATTCATGGAAAGCAGAGTGGGCAAAGGTGCTGAGAATAAACCTAGAAGGTATAGTGGTGTCTTGAGGAATGGCTTAGAAATGGGGGCAGAGATGAGGGAAGATGGAAAGAGGGCTGTGGTCAGCCTGGCTAGATGTCTGAACCCCTGGTGATGTGGGACAAGCAGTTGGGAGAAATTTCAGAGGGATGTATGCTGGAAGAGGTCAAAATGCAAAGCAAAAATTTTTGGTAGGTCTTTATGGAAATGAAGATTCATAGTGAGAGTGATGAGGGGTGGTCAGATCCTCAAGGGTAGAACAGTGTGGCTGGAAACTAGGAACCAGGTGTGGTAAAAAAAGAAGAGCCACAGCCAAGCCCTATTGAAGCCAAGGTTCTTCCGGAAGTTTCAGGACCAAATGAAGGAAGTGTTGATCTATAACATTTTTCTCTTATGTGATCTTTAATACTTGAGTTTTATCTCTAACTTCTGCTGATTTTAGAAATATATCTTTTAAAAAAATTAAATTTTCATCCATGTCTAGACTTATGCATTTCTGTTTGTTTTCTCTACTCTTTGCTTTTGTTACCCTACATTGTTTCTCTTTTTTGTTTCAGTCTCTTCAGTACTAGTAGTTCACATTGCAATAGTACCAAAAATGTCTTCTGTGAATGGCAAGATACCTCTTCTCAGGAACGTTTCTTCTACTGATTCAAGTCATTAGCCTTGACATTTTAATTAATTTTGAAAACATTTTATCTGAGCATTGCTCTATCAATAATTATTAAAATACTCAAGACCCCATATCCAAAAAACCCCCATTATGCACCCTTATGCTTTAAAATCAAAGAAAGGGGTTAAGGGACCTTTCTCACTTTTTAAAAGCACCTTCTAATATGGATATTTCTCTGTAGGAGTCTATTTACTGGGAAAATATGGGCAGAAGAAAATCAGAGAAATCCAAGAACGAGAGGCAGCTGAGTACATCGCCCAAGCCCGAAGGCAGTACCATTTTGAAAGTAATCAGAGGACATGCAATATGACAGGTAAGATAAGGAAATAGCTGCTGTGCTCAATAAGGTGGAGGTATTTGGGGATTTATGCTACATATTGTCAAGATGGAAGAAGAATAAGTAATGCAGGTGAATTCAAAATCTTAACTGAATAGTGGTGCATAAATAGAGTTGTTTTGCATAATAAAGAGAGTCTGAAAAGCAGAGGATTAAAGGGATTTTAGGGGACATCTGAACCCTTAATCCATGAATAAACATACAAGCATACATGCAGGTTACAATTTTTTTGTCACTTCAGGACCTGTTTGCCTTAAACTGCATGTGGTATTGAGGTGTGAAACAGCGTTCAGATTCAAACAATACTGAATTTACAGCAGGGCTATTTTATTCGTTATAGCACATTGTTATTAAGCTACATGGAGTACTTGGTGGGTAATTTTTATTTACAGCTAAGAAGTACCTCAACCCATTAGTTTCCCACACAGATAAAGGTACCTGACTAGCTGGGGAGCAAAAAGTGAAAGTACTTTTTCGTACAGCACCAGTCTAAATATTTTTGGAAAGGACATGACAGAGTAGAGTTTTGAAAATTCCTTACCACTGTAAATGCAGGCCATTCAAAACTATTTTATTAAACAAATTAGGCAGCATTTTCTTTTTCTATTGAAATTTGTAATGGCTTCTTGGGTGGCTTTAAGTGCTTTCTGTTCAACCTGTTTACCCTGACCAATTGGTATTTAATTTTCCTCTTTTCCATTTTGTTCTGCTGGGAGGGATCTTGCTGCAAGGACTAAGTTTTTCTTTGCTCTTCTTTGTACAAAGTGTCTTCTGTCTGGCATCATGCATTCCTGACAAGATCTTTCATACTTTGTTCTTATTATTTATCATGTTTTCCATTTCCTCTTCCCATCGTTCAAGAGCAGATCAGACATTGTTCTGAGAGTAAAGTAAAGGTTTCTCTCATTTATTACATACCTTTCTCCAGTTCTCTCATGGGAAAAAACAAACCTGAGATCTTTTTCTTCTCACTTAGAGAAATGCAGCAGTGTAGGTTTTCACCAGATTTTCTTCTGGGGAGTTGGAGGCATGTATGTGCAGGATGTGAGTACACACCTGCAACTCGAGCCAGTAAAACCACATGGTCGTGTAAGGGCAGCATTGTGCCCCAGCTCCTGAGAGGCATGGAGGTTATGGCTCTCCTGAGTACTCCAGGGTTTCCTATTTTGCTTGTCCTCCCAGCTTTGCCTGTTTAGCAACGGGATGTACATCCTATAGGTCATATTGAGTGTGAGCTGAGGATAGGTTTATGATGGTTTTTTGTTGTTGATGTTGATGTTGACAGCTGTTGTTGTTTATTTTTTTTCTTTTAATAACAGTACTGTCAATGCTTCCAACATTGAGGGATGCCTTAATGCATCAGTTAAACTCTGAGAGTCTCACATCTCTACTTAAAAATAGGTAAGACTGTTTTAGTTGTGTTAAACTCCACTTGTTTTGATGACAAGTTCTTTTCAAATTATATAATGTAGAGAGCATGCAGAATTTTGGTTCAATGTCCCATTGAGTCATTAGTCTTCAAGTATTTTGAAATCACTATGTAAATATTTTGTCATGTTAGATGTATTTTGATAGGTATGGCTGGCATTTTCAAAAAATTACAGGAAATAATACTTCCTTTAAGGTGTTGCAGTGAGAGCCATATTTTTTGTTGAAATGATTATAAGATATGTAGATAAAAGTACCTAGAGGATCTACTCCTCTCTTAAACAGGACAGAGTATTTTGTGTGAGTTGTTGATGTTGTGTTTGTAAAAATGTTTGTGTAATCTTACCAAGTTCAGACATGAGTAGCAGTGGAAAGTATCCAAGATGAGATTGCAAATGCATGTAAGTGATGAGAAGTAATTTTTTTTAATTTTATTTTTGAAGTAGAACAAATAGGGACATGTCATACATCAACAGAAATGCTTCCCTGTCAGAAAACACCTTGGAATTCTTTAGGCTATTTGTTCCTGCAGTTTTATTTTTAAATACATGAAGTGTATAGCATACCTTAAATGTAAATTGCTTGGCACGTGGCACAGGGTAAAAGTGTTATGTAGGCAGTTAACACAGGATTTCTGGCTCACTCCAGACTGTCTTTCTAGTTTACCTCCCACTAATTTATACAGCTACAACTTCAGTTGTCCGGCATTTAATAGGTTACCTATTCAGTCACTGGTTTTTTCAGTCCAAGTCCAAAAACTTCCACAACAGAGCAGCCTGATTTAAAGGGGGAATTGCAGCCTGAATGATGTTTTTATAATAAACTATCTGAGAATTTGCAACTGTTACTGAATATTATTTACCCCAAAACAATAACAAATTGGGAAAGGTTAATTTTAATGGAATAAATGTATCTATCATAATAGAAGTTTTATTCAGTGAAAAAATTAAACTGAATGAACAAAAGAGCTTGTTGATCACCAGCTATGTCATCTGGACTGTGCAGCAAATAGTCTGCAAGAGTTTGTAATCCTTTGCTCAGTGGTGAAGACGTATAATGCCTTAGTTTGTTCTCTGTAGCAAGCATTCTTTTATCAAAATACACTTGCTGTCTCTAACTTGTTTGACCACTTGAAACAGTCTAGTGGTGCATTGATGCACCTCTGAATTCCAACAATACCAGTGATAATAGAGATTAGACTTTTTTGTTGGTTTTGGTATGCACTTACAAAAACAAATATTTTTTTAAATGCATGTTACATGCAACATCCTGTGAGCATAGATGACCATTTAGAGTGTATCTTACAGTGGAATTTGTGTCTTAATACTTCTTATTTTGACTTACACTGAGGAAGTTATGACTGGATGCTTGAAAGTTTTGAACTGAAATGTAGAGAAGGGGTTGTGAAGGCACAGATGATGGAATCAGCCATCAAGGCTCACTCCACTTGGAAGTGACCCTTTGAAGAAGCTCTGTTATGCATGGAGGTATAGATTGCTTTGCTTTCCACTTCCATTTGAGAAGATCGAACACCTCCAGACCTTTGAGTGCCATTGTTGTTGAATACACAAAAGAGCAGATGTGGAGATTTACCTTTCTTAATGTTTCTGAAGATGTATTATTTTTCTCACATAATCTCTGGTGTGGCTTAACGCATTATGAATCTATGTTATCATATGTTACAGATCATATTATGCCTTAGGTAATCTCCTTTAACCTAAAATCCACTCACTTCCTTAAATTTGGGGTGGCCAGTGGTACACTGGGGGCGTAGCGAGGTCTTCAGACTTCCAGAGAAGTTTTTGAAGAGGGAACAGCACCCAACACCACAGATATTCTTG
Organism: Pomatostomus ruficeps; assembly: GCA_013400735.1. Taxonomy (NCBI): domain Eukaryota; kingdom Metazoa; phylum Chordata; class Aves; order Passeriformes; family Timaliidae; genus Pomatostomus; species Pomatostomus ruficeps. The sequence continues at coordinate 38,882 of VYZT01053456.1, forward strand.
CTGGGTCTGTCCTCCTCTTTTTAAAGCCCAGTGATTGAATAAGATAAGGTGAAGTGCCTGCTGCTGTAGCCGTGCAGATGTTGCACATCTCCCACCTCTTCAGCACTTAGCTTTATTCCAAACGTCTGGTTTCTGTTTGCATTGTTCATTACTTCCATAGCAAGTAATGGCCTTCCAAATAAATAAAAGTTGAGTTTTGAGTAGCAGCTGAGTCTTAGTAAATTCCAGGAGATGAAGATTGAAAAATTCACTTGGGCTTAATACTTGCAGCCTTTAACTTTTATCTGGCTGCTGCCTTATATTGTAAGGAGAAACTCTGTAAGCATGAGCTCTAGAAAATGTTTTGATGGAATAGGTGCAAGTGTAGTTGGCTAATGCTGATGCATTGGCTTCTCTTTATCTCTTCAGTCTGCATGAGGAACTTACCCCAATAAGTAACAGCTATAGCTTTGAGTCCCGTTATGTTTTATGTATAGAAATACTATAGTATTTTTTTAACAGTACTTCCTTCTGGATGGTTACCTTTCCTACTACTGCTGCTGTATTCCTAAGATTACCTCTGGATAGTAGTTATAAATATGCAGTGTAGTCTAGGCAATTCAGGTGTATCTGTGCAATCTACAGTCTTGCTTTGTTGACTGCAGAATATATAAACTTTTAGGAATTGGTCAGGTCAAAAAAGTGAACACATCTCAACAAAAGAAAAAAGATTAATATGTATTGGTGTGGATGGTACAAGACTTCCTTTCCACGGATGGTTGTGTTCTCTTTGGTTTTTGATCAAATATGAACTTTAAACATGTCAGGCAATGGTAAATCTTGCAAGAAAGCAGGATGTAGAAATTCTGATCCTGCATTTAATACACACAGGAAGTCCTGCTGAACTGAGTCTACATTAAATATGTAGAGAGTCAAGGCCCCAGAAAAGACCACTTCGTATCATCAGTGGGTTTTTCTGACTGCATAGTGTAGTAACCCCAAACTGATAATCTAAGTGTGTAATTGACACCACTAAGTGCTACATCTATACATTAAAGTTTGAATATCTTTTCCATGCCTTCATAGTGTGTTGTTTATAAATTGTTTTCTTGAACAAGGCCTTTCTTGAACAAGATACAGACCTGAATATGATTTGAATAATTATGGTAGCTAAATGAGTTCGCCTTAGAGCACTGCTGTGTCATTTAACATACTTGTTAATTTCCAAGTAAAATATAATTCTTAATATTTCCATTTATTTTTCCCACAGGCCAGCAAACAAGTTAGAAATATGGGAGGATTTAAAGATAATAAGTAAGTGGAAATGAAAGATTACATCTGCATAATTATTTAGCGTAGATTTAAAATGTCTTTCACACCATTTAAAACAAACTGTACACAGGGGTTGTTTCAGTAGATATGAAGATAGTGTAACACACTACATGGCAAATCTCCTCCATGCCCCTGCACCCCCAAAGGCTTCTCATGAAGGAACTTTTCTTAGCTCCATGGGAAGTTAGAAGCTCAGAGACCAAGGTGAAGAATTTTATTGGCCTTCCTGCTACTCTACTCAATAAAACTTTGTGAAACCTTTCCATGCCATTGCAATAAAATCAAACAAGTTTCAGAAATTCTGTGATGGATGTAATGGAAATTCAATCAGAAATGTAGGCCAGCCCTTACATGGCCAACAGTTCCCTCTTTTTGAGCCTCTTAGAGAGAACCACTATAGCAGTGGTCATGAAACCTTTGGATCATCTTATTTATTGACTGAATGAAGCAGTGGAAGGGAAGAAAAAGGTAAACTCAGATGATCATGCAGTGAAATACTACTGTTATGTCTTTGCTTCCTTTTGGTTTTTTCTCCTTTTTGTAACACCTTTATGGATCCTACTTTTGATCTGACTCATTTCTTCCCATTTCTGTATCTATTCATGATGCTTCTTCTACACATCCTCATTGCCTACTGACTGGCAGCTGATGCTCATTTTCATTTTCCTTCTTTAGATCTTAGCTACTTCTGTCTTAGGTAACTTTTTTGACAAGCTGCAGTTGTGCTCTCTGTGTCTGAATTGCATGCTGAAGGCTAACATAGACTGTGTATTTCCTGGTCTAGCAAAGAAAGATGATTTGACACTAAACATTTTCCTTCTGGAACAACTTGTATAATTTTTATTTTCTTCAAAATAACTTGTGTATTGTGCAAAATGATATTAATAAAGGATTTAAATGGGACACTTTAGATGTAGATCCAGCACATTAGACTCATGACCATCATGGGTACATGTTGTGAAAATGTGCTATGACAACCAGTGAGAGAAATGTGACTGCGTATTTAAAAGTCATCAGCTCTTCCGAGTCTTGGAGAGCACTCCCTCCCCTTGGCTCATCTGTATTTCCTTGACTCTGCAGTTACTGTGTTTTGTCTTTCCAAGGTTTCACACGAAGTATCGTGGCTGTGTACAGCACCTGTATGCTCGTGGTCCTCTTGCGAGTCCAGCTAAATATCATCGGCGGTTACATCTATCTGGATAACGCCACGCTCTGCAAGAACGGCACGGTAAGTACCTTCTTCCAGAGGTAGGACTTGCACTTCCTTGGAAGGGAAAGCATTAGTTGGTGAGATAAAAAGGGCATAGCTTAGGAGTATTGAAATGAAACCAAGGGTCCTTACGAGACTGGGATATGTGGAAGCATTACTGGCAGTGCAATATATTGGTGTCCTTTAACAGGATCTGAATTTGGATGATGTGGTGGTACTGTTGCTTACCTGGATACCAGCGATATTGGAGAACGTCTTTTGTCTGCATTTGTCTTGCTTAAAGAAGGCTACTTTCTATCTAAACACCAACATGAAATTATTTCTTTGCTTTAATTTTTTGTGAAATGATAATACTGTGTGAATGGTATATATATTATTTAGCTCTTCCTAGTACATACATTAATTCCTCCAGTTAAATTTTTCTGGGATTAGAAGAAAAAGGGAAGAAAAAAAATGTTGTCTTTGAAATTTTGACTATTTGGTTTAACTCCAAAAGGCCATCTACCTAAATGTCTGTTGGTAGGGGAAAGCAGGGTAGAAGACCTTGTTTTTGTTGATGTAGTGTATCACTGCTCAATAAAAATAGATCAATCCCACAGTACTTCCACCCCTTGTAGAGAGTGGGACCTGCAAATTGCTGCATGACTCGTCTAAAAATAATGGACACAAGCTGATTAGTTCTCATCTGCCCCCCTGTGATAGCTCCTGCTGAGAGTCAAGGAACAGCATGTCAAGGCAGGAGAGGGAAAAGCTTTCATTAGGAAGGCCAGAGTTGACTGAGGTAGTGCTTCATTTTGTAAACCCTGAAAAAGCTTTTTTTAGAAGGGCAAGATAAGTTTGGACTAAAAACATGTTTCCTTTCTGTTAGTTTTTCAATAGAGAAGTGGGTTGACAGGGCCAACTCTGAGGCATTCCATTGGGACAAACTGGAATCTTGTCTTGGTTTCTGAAAGCTTATTTTCTGTCAGATAAGCTTTTATTAGGTTTCAGCATAAACAACTTACTCCACTAGATTTAATTCTGGGGTGGTGGAGGGTCTAGTTTCACCTGCAATGCAAGTTTTTAAGAGACTTTATGTGAATGAAATGAAAGATTTTTCTGTGCCACTGAAGATGGAAGAGAGAGAAATGTATAGAGGTTTGAAGAAAAGAATGCCAGAGGACTTATGACACATCCAGGAGTTGAACGGCAGGAAGAGTCAGTACAAAGTTGAAGAGAGTGGGGGAATCTGTTTGCTGAAGGGTATTACAAAGATTAAGGAAATTATTTTTGAAATTATTTTTGCATTATTCTCTACTGTTGATGTTACAGAACTGTTGGTTTTTCCCCCCACAGACACCACTAGCTCCCCCTGAAGTTCAGCAGCAATATTTATCAAGCATTCAGCACCTTTTAGGAGATGGTATGGTGCTCATTATGAGCTAACTACACTTATAAAATTCTACTTTTTTTGAGACTTGAACAAATCATGAGGATAATTTTTACTTTCTTCTTTTTAGGACTGACTGAGTTAATAACTATTGTTAAACAAGCTGTGCATAAAGTTTTTGGAAGGTAAGAGCCTGTATTTCTCTGCAGTTAGCTTTTAAGTTTTATTGTGATGACTGTTCCCAAACAAAGAATTTTATTATAATTTAAAGCAGGCATATTGACTTTTTCAAAACAATGCTTTTGTTATAGCAGGCTGTGTCTGCCAGTCCAAACCCGTGTAGCTAATTGTGAACGTTATTGGTAGAAAGAGAAAGCAGAATTATTAATTTTGCAATCAACATTGTAGTCTTTTTCCTTTCCAGTATTTCCCTTAAGGAGACCCTTTCTCTTCTGGAGCTGGAACAGAAACTTAAAGATATCAGGAAAGTAGTGGAACATAAAGATTCAAATCAGATTGCATCTTATTCTCCCTTATGTCATTATCTGATGCCAGATGAAGAAAACCCCTTGGCTAGCCAGGTACTTGATTCAGTTCCTTTCACCTACCTTTTTTCATTCTGCATTTTTATTTGGGATTTCTGGGGAAGGAAGGGTGCATAAGAGTTCTAGTATACCATGGCATTTTTGTCTTTCATATATGGCAAAGCCTCTTCCATCATAAATCGTCCCTATCTCTTTAATCTAGGCACGGTTGTATTTTCTTCAGATTTGATAGAAAACAAGTGTCACCCTGAGAATGTCAGCTTTGTGCTCAGAAATGCAGCCCAGTTACTGCCTTTAGCCCGTGACAGAAGCTGTGACACAGCACAGCTTAACTCAGCCCTAAGCTAAATTGGGTTAAAGCTAAAGCCTGCACTTGTGTACCAGCAAAGTTCATGGAGCATTAGAGCATCTTGGCTGATGCACAAGAGGATGGTGTGCTGAAATCCTTTGATGCTTTGGAGTAAATAATGAACAGGAGTCAAGAGAAAAGTGTATCTAACCTCAGTTGTAACATTAATTTTTTAAATTTTGTGAAGGTGTTTGTCTCCATCCACACCACAGGCTGGAGAAAACTCATGCTTCACCTGGTATCACACTGGTGTAAGAGGAAACCTGGGCTTCAGTGTGTGACTACATGCACTTACTGCTTTAACTTAATCTGATACACTGGGTTTATTTCAGTATTGAAAGTCAGAATTGGAAAAAGGACTTGTTCAAATAGTCTGGTATTTCCTGCTAGTATTTTTTTTAGTAAAAAAAAAAAATCCTACAGTGACCATTTAAAGCACAAATTATAAGGAATCTGATTTACAACAATATTTTCTTTAATATATCACTTGCACATCTTGACTTAATTCTGTGTTACCCAACTTCTCTATTTCAACTCTTATTCTTACGGTTGATGATGGCACTTACTAAATAGTGTCTGTCTTTGGTTTTTCTAGGCCTGTGGACTCACAGAAAGAGACATTGCTACAATTAAATTACTAAATGAAACTAGAGATATGCTAGAAAGGTATACAAAAATATTCTGTATTCACATTAAACTCCTCCTCACAACCGTTGTTTATGTCAGACAATTACTTTCATATAAAGAGCTGGAAACTTTTCATTTGGGGAACGTGACCATTCTGCATTAAATTTTTATATTTATTGGTCACAGGCTGGGATTTTCAAAATCTGTGAGCTCTGAAACTTTTTAAGAAATAATGCTGCCTTACCAAGATACCCAGGATGTCCTTGGCAGTCAGACCTATTTTCTCCTCCTCACCCACTCTGTAGTTATGTCGGAGTAGAGGAGCAGTTCTCTTCTGCTAAAACAGGGTAAATTGAGAGTAATTTTATTGGATTTACTTGCTTTGATAAAGTGAACACAGGAATTGGCTTATTGGAATTTATTTTTAATGCATGGTTTTGAGGGTGGTTGTACATATCCTTTTAACAGAGAGCTGGTAAAAGTGAGGCTTCTATAATAAACATAGGATATGAGGGAATTGAGACAAATGTCAAACTATTCTTACCATTTAGCTGCTAGGGATGTGGGGCACTTTAAGGGTAAGTCCCTTCTGTGTTATTACTTAGTAAGAAATAGAAGTGAGGAATGCTTTAGGTTTATCTGGGTTTTAGTAATCTTAGGGTAGAGTTCAGGTTGTTGGGGGAGCTGGTGTTTCATGAGCTGGCAATGCTAGTGGCATTTGTCTGGCTCATACATCACCCCTGAGGGTAGGCACAGCTGTAGCACTGAATACTTGCACGGCCTTTCCAAAAAAATAAAACCCAGGAATAAACCCTTTATTTTCTATTACTCTTTATTTTTCAGTCCAGACTTCAGTACAGTTTTGAGCACATGTTTAAATAGAGGATTCAGTCAACTGCTGGACAATATGGCAGAGTTTTTTAGACCTACTGAAAAGGACCTTTCTCAGAACAGCTCTGTAAATAGGTAAATATTTTCTTTTGTTGTGGTTCTCATGTCAGTAACACTTTGAGTTCATAGTGAATTCCAAAAAGGGTATTGATTTTCCTGCCATCTTGGAGTTCTTGTGCTGGAACTATTATTCTGCTTCTTGCTTTTCAAGAATCACTGCATTCTCCTCACTTTGGCCAAGTAGGCAGCTAGGAGGGTTCATGTTTCTTCCCACCCATGAAATCACTAGAATATTGGTGAGGTACCTTTCCCACCATTACTTGCAGACCTAGAAGTAGATATCAGATGCGCTGTACCTTCCCCTTCCTGCCTGAACTCTGCTCGGTACAGGCAAACTGCTTTTGTGCTGGGGAGGGTCTGCCCTCAGGTGCTGACTCCTGCCAGAAGTGCTCAGTGAGGCTGTGAGAAGGACAGCCCCCCCTGCAGCCTATGAGCCCCCAGCACCCCAGCCTCCATCAATTACTGTGGCTCCCAGGGAAGGGGGACAGGCATTGCCCTGATCCTCCAAAGACAGGGAGCCGAAGCATCCATGGAGCTTCAGGTTTCACTGGTATGCAGATAAAATACAGTAACATTCAGGATTTTCTACATCCTCCTACAAGACTGTTTAAAAATGGCTTTTATTTTGAAGTTTACTTTGGTTTTAAGCAGTGTGGTGAGAGCATTACAAATCCAAAAGCTGAGTTCAAATCCTTGAAATACTACTTCTCAAATATTAAAATTAAAACCTTGAATGATAACTGGGTTTATTTATGTTTATTTTAGTAACTATTGGCTTTCAGAGAGTTATGTTTTAATTTAAATATACTATTTACATCACTTAAAATACCCTGAAGTCTGTAGTTTGGCTCTTTGCCAAAAACCCTTCATCCATACATTTTAGTTTACAGTCGTTCAATTCTTACTTTTTAAATGGTTATTTAGAATTCTGTAATCACAGTTTAGTGGCTTCATCTGTGTCAGAGCAGGTCAGTATTTTTTGTTCTTTCCTAGTCTTTCCAGTGTCAGTCTTCCTTTAGCCAAGATAATTCCAATAATAAATGGACAGATCCATTCAGTGTGCAGTGAAACACCCAGTCACTTTGTTCAGGTAAGAATCTGCCTTATTTACAATACCCCAAGTAAAACCTTGCAATTAATGTTGTATATTTCTTTTTAATAATTTAATTCTGTTTTATTTCAGTGGCTTTAAAAGAAATTGAAAACGGTTACCATAACAAACTTTTTGTCAATTTGTACCTTCCAAAAATACACTGTTTTTCCAGAACTTCTTTCTTCTGCTGAACCATGCAGAAGCACAAACTTCTTGTCTTGCCTTGGTTCTACTTGCAGGTCTGCTCATAAACCTTTTTAAAGCAAGAAGTTTGAGTTGTTCCTGTGGGAGTGCCAAGTGCTTTTTTTAGGAATTCTGTACTACAGCACAGGCAGAATAGTGGGGAGTGTGTTTGATTAAGGAAGTTTATTTTTTTCATTTCTTCCAGGACCTGTTGATGATGGAACAAGTGAAAGATTTTGCTGCTAATGTTTATGAAGCTTTTAGTACCCCTCAGCAACTAGAGAAATGACCTGCACATTTTTACGAATAAATGGTGTATTTATAACAAATCTCTGGCGACTACTGATGAGACTTGGGTTAATTTTATAATGCTGTAGGACCAGCAGAAAGAGCACCCTGAGGAGAGTGGGAGTGAGCCTATATTTTTTTTCTAACAGAATTACGTTTCACCCATTAAAAATATTCTTGTTGAAAGAAACATTGTAAGTGAAGACTTTTCTATTTAAAAAGTGGTTAAACTCTTCCGGAATTCATTGGGTTGTTTTTGTTGCATCCAAAAGGCATCTGGTGGCAGTATTACAGCAAGCTACTAAAAAACCCATTTGTTTGCCTGGGGTGTGTAAGGTTTGGGAAGAACTAATGATAGTGATCTAAGAATAGCACAGAGCAGCTGAATGAAGTAATGCTTTTTTTCTTCTTCCCCCAGATTTTTCTTTCTATAAAGTAAATATTTTTCCCATTAACTTTACAAATCTTGTTCCCAAGTCTCTCATTCTTCAGAAAGCCTTTGCCAATGGATGCATGTTCCTCTTGAACAAGCTGGGGGTCTGCTCTCTCTGTTACTTAATACTAAAGGAATGTGGTTTTTTAGACGTTCTCTTGTTTATGCTGTTCAAACAGCTACACTGTACACATTACCTTGTAAATATTTTATCTTAATTTGTATTAATTTTGAGCCCAATTGTCTGTATTGCAATAAAATATTTTAATGTATAATTTTTGTATGTATTAATATTACTGTTAGGGAAGAAAATAACCTGATTTGGCCCATCACTCAAAATCCTGACAGAGTTGAAAGAATAAATTTAACTTATACAGTACTAATTTTGCACTCACAAACTTTACTCAGGGAAAATAAACCTTCAATCTCTACACTGAAACAGAAACAATTCATGTTTTTTGTGGTCCTTTTTCACCTCCTCTTTGCAAACTTCACCTTATGTGTCTATCCCTACAAATCATGACACATGAGTTTGGAAATTTTTCAAGCTGGATGCAGTCTGCTCTCTGCTTAAAATGTTGTCTCCCTGTTGAAGATCCCTAGCAACTCCTGATTATTTATCTTTTTTCAAGAGTTAGTCCCTGAAGTATATTTTTTTTAATAGTCCACAGAAGGCACCCTGGTAACTGTGTAAAAACAAAGGCTGTAAACAAGAGGCGAGTTTTACCCATGTAAAATTATACAGAATATAAAAACCCAACCCTCTCCCAGTTTACCTGTGTCCCAATAATGGACAGAATTACTCAAGAATAGGAACATGTAAAATTAATGACTTCCATGATGAGAAATGATGATGTATACATGTATTGCCTGCATGTATTTATGATGAATTCCTATCTCTTACAGGCCTGTTCTTGCAGATATTACCCTACTCAGCTGAAACTGCCAGTTACCACTAGTTAAACACACCTGAAAAAAGTATATTCTTTTCTCGAAAACTGTCAGTTTCTACTATGCAGTTTTGTGGAAATTAAATTTCTTGCATTAAAGAGTGTACAGCTGAGTTATGTGCATTTGAACATCGGCTTGAGCTTTGTTCTTTTTTGTCTCTAAAAATTTAGTGCCTGTTTTCCCCCTGCCTCATTCTTCACATAACTTGGCCAGAAACTGACTAAAGCAAGAGTAGAGGTCAAGGTAGCTGCTCAGTTTTTCACACAAGTTCAAAGAAACAAATTGGATGCAGAGGATCAATTATCTACTGCTAGACTTTGTGAGGTTTGTTCCATTCCATCCTTTAATAACAGCCCACCTCTCATAAAAAGAGTGAATTTATTGATGTTTCTCAGTCAAGCAAGTAAGTTTAAAACCAGTGATAAGAAAGATCAAGACATCAGCATTCCCTGCTAGCAGGGCTCCAGCAGAATCTGGCTCAGTTTATGTCAGTCAGTTGTAAGGTCCAGCCCCACTGACATGGCAATTGCTTCGGAGTTAATTGAGGTAGAGCAATAATCATTCCCTTTTCTCCCAGGGCAACCCATTTCAACAGCTCCTTGTACCCAGCCAGCTTCACCTAAAATAGAAACATACACTGTAGTTAGAACAGTGCCTTTTCAAAGTACATATAATTGCAATATTGACAAAATAAATATTGATCCATAGCTACCTTACTAATCAAGTATCTTTAAATGTTACTTACCAACCAAATGAGGGATAATTATGAAAGGTAATGGGAAAACATTTTCAAGAAGATATGCAGGTAAAAAAGCTACTCATGTTGGGTCTTGAAAAATACTTAGGGCTGTAGAAGGTACATAAACACCTCTTGGAAGTATTTGGGATGGGATTTAGGTCTAAGCAGGAATCTAGGTGCCACAGTACAGAGCTTTGTATCACCTATTTCCAAAATGCCTGCTTCCCATGGTGGAACTTGTAGTCTTGAATGAGCATCACTGTTCCATAGAGAGTGCTGCCAGGTATGTCAGAGAAAGATGATCTGAAGAACTAAACACCACAAATAGGTTTATGGTGACATTCTCACACCAGCTGATGACCTGCTGGAGCAGCTGCAGATCAGTCTCTGCTGCTGAGAAACAAACAGTACTCTCCAGTGCACATAGAGTCCAGCTGCCTTCCCAAATGTCCAGCTGTCTCTCCATCGCCTCTGAAATGATTCTTTCTTCCTTGTCATGGAGATGTCTTGGCACCAGCCAGACTACTTTCATATGGAACTAGACCAGAAGGGGCAGTCCAGAAACACCCCTAATGCATTTCACAGCTAATGGACATGCAGTGCATGAGACCAGAGCAGAGCTAAGCCAAAGTGAATCTCCCCCTTAAATGCACAGAGTTGATACCAACTTCTGCTTCCACTGAGTTACTTGCTGTTTGCCAGTGTAGTTGTGGCATCACTATCCTCCACTTCTGACCTTCATGTGGTATAAGATGCACATCTAGGGTCACACTGACCTGCTCTTCAGCCTCCCTGGGCAACAAAACCTCTGTGTACGCTCCCTTCCTGCAAGGCTTTGACTTCCCACAACTGCACCACTACAGCAACTCCAGTATCACCAAAGTCACGAGGACAGCTACTTCTAAAGAAAAGTCATGCTGAGTTAGGAGTCTACACAGAAAACAGGAGGGGTGGCACAGTTTTTTTTTCCCTGCTCCTTGGCCTCTTTGTGATTCTTAGTTTGCAAGCTCAAACATATCCCAGCAACATCTCAGTCTAACTCTGTTGGAGAAGAAACATCCCACTGGGAGGACTATGACAAGGAGGTCCCAGAAAGAAAACAAACATTTTGCTGGGTGTCTTCCAAAGTACTCTGTCCTAAGAGCTGTGCATTCCCAGAGATGCCAGAAACTTAAATAAATACAATGGAACATGACACATCCTAGAAGGAGGGAAGGTGGGGTGTGTGTGCGCGCTGTCTTTTACCTGTGTTTCTCCAAGCTTAGCCTGTGGCTCACCAAGTTCCAGAGTCCCAGAGACTGGCCAGTTAAGGAAGATAGCATTGACCTTCCCTTCTTTAGGGCTGAAAGTGTACCTGGTTGGAAATGGGGAACAAAAAGGCATGTCAGTTTTTCCTTGTAAATTTTTAGAAGTGATGCATAAGAGTGCTTTCAAGGCTGGAAAAATGGATTAGAAAAGTCAGGATTAATTACGTTTTCACACACATAACCATCTTGTCAGGTTAATTATGCCCTTTAATAATGCACTGTTCCTTGAAAATTTTTTCCAACAAACTAGAGATAATGAAAACTGAATTCAGAGGTAAACATCTGTAGTAAATTTAATACACATATAACAACTCAGCCATACAGGAAAAAGATAACTTGCAGGATGAGGAATCATTAACTGAAAATTGTAGGTTATATTCAGAAAAACATGGTCATTCCCATCTATACACCAACATGCAGACTAAAAGAATTTAAAAATAGTATGAGTGATAGAGTTTCCAGCTTGCATAGCTAGTTTTTAAAACTACTGTTTTCATTACTATGCCACTGGAAATCTTGTGGCATACCCCTGAAACATTCCTCCCTACTTCCTTCATTTAGTTACAATTTTTTATTGCTCCTGAAAGTGATTTTACTAAATAGTCAACAGTTCAGCATCTCCAGGCTAAAGCCAGATGGCCAAATCTTACTGGGAATGGGAGTAAAAAGGCCCACTGAGACAAGAGGGTGAAGACCAAAGCCCTGATGGATCATTAAGGTGTTGGAGAAGCTACAAGTAACAGGGACAGAGGGGAGGCCAAAGACTGGCTGTATTTAGTGACCAAATAATTGCCATTATCTTCCCACTTTCATTCTAAACATCAAGTGACAACGAGTATTCCTTTGTTCAGATAAACACTTCATAGCAATCTTTTATTTCCAGATTTTTTTTCATTTCTGTTGCCCACTAGAAGCAAACAGAATTACCACCTAACAGATTAGCCTACACCAAGAAGCAAAAGATCATCAAAGAAATGCTTGCAGTTTTCCCTTCAGCCTCAGCATCATCCCAAAACTAGAGTCTCTACCTACAGATTTATACACACTTTTAGGTGCAGTTCCTTACGCTAACAAAGGTGTTACTTCCTTCACCACATACAAACTAAGATGGCGATTTCTGTAGCATCAAGTAGTTAGGGATTTCAAAGCTTCCCATAACATTGGTGCCAGCTTCCCACAGCCTGCATTTGGTTCCATATCCTTACCAGACTCCAGGTGTGACCGTGTCGTTCTGTGCTCTCCACGGCTTCGTTCCATAGACGGCCTCTCCGTTGACCTTCAGCCAGGCGCCCACCTGCCTCAGGCGCTCCTCAAACACAACAGCGATGCGACCATCGTGAGTGGGCCCCACATTCATCAGGAGATTTCCTCCACAAGACACTGTTTCTGCAAGTTGCTGAAATGTTTTCAAACACACAGCATATGGTTATGAGTAATGAAATCACATATTTGAAGTACTTTCTAAAGTCTTCAGAATGATGAACCAAATGAGTTATGTTACTGCTGCACGCTGAGACTTTGGGGTTCATTCCAAAAGTTAATACAAAATTTAAGCTCCCATAAAACAAAGCTCTGCTGTCAATTTTTATGTCAGAAAATAGTCCCAAATACCTTCTTGCACCAATATGTCTGACTGAACCTACATTAGAATCAGATCCTACAACTCTTTATCGTTTCAACTTCTGCAAGAATCTCATGAGGGTTTTACCAACAGGACAGATGATTTCTCTGTACCAGAGTAGAATAAGGCTAATAGTTGCTACTTCATCTTTATTGAAGCTTAGAAAAGCAACTTCTTCCTTTCCCCTGTTTGATGCTTTTCCTATTTTACAGAAACATCTGTAAAACACAAGGAAGCCTCCTATGAAGTCTATAAAATTTGCATTCACATCCACACTGCCCTCCAGAGATCATGGACTGAGATGCATAAGTCTGAGAAACAGACAGCTGGAGGCAAGCTGCTGAATTAATTCAAACCTTCTGCCTCTGCAAAGAAGTTACTTCCATTTGAAATTGACTTTTGCAATGACAGCACTAGAAACAGATTAAGAAACAATAACAATCAATCTTTCTCTCACTGGCTGAATTTTGCAATTAAATGCATTATTCTGAAAGACTGATCAGTCTTCCTTTCATTAAGGTTTCCTAAGCTTCAAATCTTTTTTAATACCTTAGACTAGTGAGGGAATCAATGTTCTAACAACACCAGCTGTCTGCTTCTGGTAGTGTTTACCTGTAGGTCTGTAAGGGAAGTTTCTCGCTACAAAGTCAAGCTACTACTGAGCCATAAACTGTTTCTATCTGTAAAGGGGAAAAGATGTAGCCTTCAATCAGGTGTTCCTAAACAGAAGCTGTGAAACTGCAACTGTTTGCTTCTCATCAGCTTGCATATGCAGTTACTAGCAGAGAAACTTAGTAGAAAAGGTATGATCAGACTGTCCAGATCAGTCCTTGGCCAGTTATTCAGAGGAAATGGCTTCTAAGAAACCAAATTTTTACTAGAAATTCATTTTATAGAAACAACTAAGAGGAAGATTAATAATTACATGGATATTCCATTCCACCAGTGTTAGGCTGGAAATTAACAAAATTATTTATTATTTCAAGGATTCACTGCTGAACTAAAATCATCTTATTTATAAAAATAGAGACATAATCGAACTGTTAAACAGCACAATATAATAATCAGGAGGGAGAATGGGCAGTGGCAGCAGCCCATGCCTCCCAATACCTTCACCAAGTCCTCGATGGTGAGGTAGTCACTCAGCCGCGCATCCCTGCGGTAGCCCCAGGAGCTGCGGTCCAGGGTCATGCAGTTCTCCCACTTGTGGGGCAGGAGGTGCCCGGGGTTGTAGCGGTCACTGCACGTGTAGAAGCCACCATGGGTGCAGATGCTGCCAACTCCCCAGCGGTCATTGGTCACTACTGTGTCCTGGACTGGGCTGGGAACAGAGTTGTTTTATTATTTCTACTCTATAAAACACAGTCACAGCCAGCATAATCCCTTCCCACACACATCCCTCCCAGGAACTAACACTTTGGATGACTTCTGTACTATTAATTTATTATTATAAGATTAAGTGCAATGTCAGGAATTCTATTCTCATCCTTTGCTAATAAAAGGTCCAGATTGGCATTTCTTAGGGAAATAAGCTCCAGACTTTCACAGGAGCTCTGCCAGAAATCACTCTGCACTTCATATCCACTGCCAGATGTTCAGACTGCGATGACAACAATGTACCCATATTCCCAAATTGTCCTGTTAGTCTGTGTTTCTGTGCAACAGCAAATACTGAGGGAAGACTATGATTAAGCAGAATAGCCAATACCATCTTAACTGATTAATCTGCAAATGTGTTTAAAGGATACAAAACAGTGTTTTTTTCTAAAGCCAGCTTTGATAGTTCTAGGAAAGATCTGGATTCTGTATTTCAGGAGAATTAATACTTAGTTAAGTCCTCTTAGGTAGAAGTAGCGGGTTCCACAAAACAAACAGAAAATGAAACAAACTAGACATAGAGCAAAATTTCAGATAAGGAGCTAAACCAGCATCATTTTGTACCTGTCATTATACAGCCAAGCCAAGAAACCAGTGCTGTTCCAGTAAGTATCTGGAGCATTTCCATCCCCATCAGACCAAATTATTTCTGGCTGGTACTTGTTCACAATTTCATAGAGTTCTGGTAATGATTTACTGGTTGGAAACTTCCTTGTCTTAAAGGCATTGGTGGCATCCTCAAGGAAGAGAGGATTGAACCATTCAAACAGGGAATGGTATAACCCAAAATGCAAGTCAGTCCTGTTTCTAACAGATGTTGCTAGTTCAGCAACAAGATCTTGCTTTGGTCCCACATCAACAGCATTCCAGTTCCAAGAATATTTGGACCCCCACAAAGTAAAGCCTAAAAAGAGAAAAATCAGAGGATAAGAAACAGAAGAAGAAAGTTACAGCTCTTCTTTCTGGAAAGTGGTTGGGAGTGTTGCAAAAAATTAAATAAGAAAAATTATATATGAAATAATATTGTTGTCATGGTATAAAGTGTGTGTTTATGCACAATGACAGTAGTTTTAACATAAGAACACCATGTATTTTTTATACAAACACATATACATTTACATTTTCCAGTTCTGTACTGCTTAGGATAATTATTCCTTCTCTTCAATTATTCAGTCTATTCATACGTCCCAATTAAATTAACTAGATGATTTTTAAGCCCCCTTCCAACACAACCCATTCTATAACTCTATGACTACGAAATTAACCAAAAATACAGCAGCTTTTGAGGCACCTATAGGAAATGTGAACTGTAAATACACAATCAGCAACAGGAAGATGGAATTCTTTCTCAGCTGCAGAAAGCCCAAGCTATCATTTGCATTCAAAGACTGTTCTCCTCTCTTCTGTTTCCATCTTATGCAAATGTCCACTTTTTGTTTGCCTCGATATTTATAACAGCTCAATCGGCTACTCTGTACCTGTATAAGCAGAGTGCAGAAACTCGTGAAGCAGCTTTTAAAATATCAGCATTAAACATCAGGAAGGTTTTGACCTTTCAGACATCCATCAGTCCAGCACAAGCACTTACAAATACTACTGCACTGCAGACTCAGACCACTGCCAGGGGAGCTCCACTCTCACCTTCAAACTCAATCCCTAATAAATCTTGTGATATTTTTGTGAACTGGATAAATGCAATTGTATTGACTACACAACCAACCTAAAAATTCATGCAGAAGGCTATTAGACAGACTAAAAGAATCGTCACACTTTTGAAGTCACTGAGAATTTCACCACAGGCATCATCAAGATCAAGATTTATGTGTGTCACAGCTAAGATTAAAATTGATACGTCACAAGTTGCCAGCCTTGAACCCACACCTCACAATGACCAACAACATTCATTAGATGTATTGTAGTGTATTTTATACTTTCTTTGCTACTGTATTTTCTTCCAGAAGCTTTCTTTTTCTTTATTTTTCTCTGCAAAGTGTCTTACAATTACAGTGCTGAAAAACCCAATTGTGCTTGTAAAGCTACAGACACAGTTCAAGGTTTTGGCTTCTGTGCACTCCATCAGGAAGAGCTATACCTTCCTAAATCTGAAACTGACTCCTGGAACATACTCCTAAATTCCTTGGAGAAACCAGAAGAGTTTAACTGCCTGCACACAGCAGCTCTCCAAATGTTAAACAGTGTAAAATTCACT